>PVKE010013823.1:0-35956 GCA_004027555.1 Craseonycteris thonglongyai
GTTCAGCTCCTGGCTCGAGGGGGTGTGCCTCCTATGTGGAAGGCCCCCTGCTCCGCTTCCATCCTTCATGGCCCCTGCCCACCTGTGTGGAACAAAACCACGTCGAAAACTGATGACATACAACTGTGGAGACTGCTCTGGGCTCGCTCTCTCTCTCTCTCTCTCTCTCTCTCTCTCTCTCTCTCTCTCTCTCTCTCTCTCTCTGTCTGTCTCTGTCAAAAACAATAAAATAAATCTTAAAAAAGAAAATACTCTATAAGATAACATATCTCATTGAGTTGGAAACTCAACAAATGGTAGCCACAATTGCAGTTTTATTAATGACAGCATTTGGCACCTAAAAATAATGTCATACACATTTGTTTTCTATTAGCGAGCTGCTAGGGTAAAGTCTGAGGAATTTCCCTTGCTTTGCTTGCTTCTGATTTTACTTTGGTAATAATATATAGCCATGAAGTTTATAGCTCCCTTCATATCATTTTTTCCACTCAAAAATCTTCAGTGATTTGCAATAGCTTATGGAATAAACACCACATTTTTAAGGCTAGTGTCTAGGACCTCTGCCAATCTGACCAGATTGCTTGCTCTTCTCCGTCTCACTCAGCATGATTTCCCTGCCCCTCTTTCAGATTGTTTCCCCCACACTAACACTTTTGATGAAAGTCTCCATCTAGTCCTGCCTCTTGCTGTCCATTTTATATTACTTCTTTGATGCCCAGATCCAAGATCCTTACCTGATTGGTTCCACTGAAGATCATTGCTTCCTTCTTCACAACCTCTGTATTCACAGTCCTTTTTCTGCAGTCATTTTATACTGCATGTCATTGTAATTTATGTAACCTCAGTTTCATTGGTTTCTTCCTCTGGCCTCTTGTTTTAGTTTACCTCTTCCAAGTATGTCTAGGAATCTACCAAGTCATCAGGAATTGACAGACCACATAGCTTTGGCAGTTTTCCTTTTATTCTGCTTCAGTCTTTCCATTGTGGGTACCATGAAACTCACCCCTGCCATTTCCTCTGCTGTGTCCACTTGGTAGAGTAGCTAGGTGATACAGGTTCTACCTTCCCTACCCTACCACCTATCCCACTGTGATCTTCCCAGTTTCAAGTCAGCCACTGCTCACACACAATGAAATTGCAAAAGGGGGATGAGCACCTCTCTTGCCTTTTGATTATACTTGATCCTTAAGCACTTGTGAAGATTTAGTTTAGTTTAGTTTTTTCTTTATAGCTTTCCCAGCTTCATCATCATAAGACAGTCCAAGGTTCTTGAAGGCTGGGCCAGCGGATAAACTGAGATGGCAAGCACCATGCCACAGTACACATGTCCTCTTTCTTCTGATAACCCAGGCTTCGTTATTGTTTAAACATGCACAGGCTTGCTGCTCTTCCTGTTAGAATGTGCCATTTTCAACAGGAACCTAAGGATCACTTAAAACAAGAAAACCTCTCTCCTCCACCAGTTAGCCAGACTTGTCCAACCTAACATGTTTGAACCCCAACTTGAGGTATAACTAAGGCTTCTAATGACATCTCTGCTCTGTGTTTCCCTCCTGTGAGCAAGACTGGATTGTAAGCTTCCCCAGAGCAAAGCACACGTCTACAGGGCTTAGCATATAGTGCATTCTCAATACATGTTGCTTTCGTAAGTGAATTGAATGAAAAGAATAATAACCAATATTTACTGAGTACTAGACACTGTTTCTAGCATTTTACATTTATTCGATTGTTTAATCATAAAAACCTCTGTAAGAAGGTGTTATTATTATTCCAACATGTGCCCCAATCACTGCCCATTTAGTCCTGCAGATCCACTGTCCACCCTTCTCCACCTGCTTTGTCCCTGGAGGTTGACTCATGTGGTCTCCCTCAGTGGGGTTCTTTTTCCCTTTGGTTTGTATGTGTTTGTACATTGGGAGGCACTGGCAGGAGATCAGAGAGAGAAAGGAGAGAGGGATAATTTGCTGGCCCTTCTTTGTGATGTTGCCTGGCACACGCTGGGTCCCGGTCCTGAAAGTCATAGCCTTGCTCAAGAGGAGCTTCAGCTCAGGAGCTCTTATACTCTCTCACTTTCCTTCTTTCTCACGGTAGTGATGGTACTATCCAACTATTAGTAGCATCAGAATCCTTTACTATCCATAGTGTTTTCCCCTACTCTTAGACCTTGCCTGTGTAAATAATTCATTTGTAAAATCTTCTACTTATATTATATTGAGTATGTCACCCATAGCTCTGTGACTTTGAGTATAAATCATGTTATTAATGAAGAAACTGAGGCCCACAGAGATTAAGGAAGTTGCTCAAGATCTCTATACTAAAAAGGCTGGCATAAATATTTGCATGCAACTCGGTGTCTTTCACAAACACTTTGTGCGTACACAGAAGGACTGAATTTGAATTCGGGAGGCAGTGTGGCTCAGTGGCTATGGGCATTGCCTTTGCAGTCATAAAGATCTGGGCTCCAGAACTGCCTTTGTAACCTAGTTAGAGTATAACCTTGGCCAAATTATTTTACCTCTTTAAGATTCAGTTTCTAAATCTGTGAAATGGGAATGCTATCTATCTTAGAATTATTATAGGGTGTAAAGTAATGAGCTAATAATTTATGTGAAGTGTTAGCACACTATCTAGCATTAGAATAGACTCAATAATTATTATAAAAGCTATTACTAAGGGGATTATTTGGAACTGTAGAGAACATGAGAAAAAGTTTCATACAAGATACCTTTACTTAAGATGCTTATATAAAGCATCTTAAGTGGTAGTAATAATTATGATGATGATGATAATAGAAATAATAATAGTAATACAAAATAATAGAATACTTGATGGTTAGAACAGGTAGATATTGGAACTAAAGGGCTTCAAGGACAGGGAAGAAACTCCTGGTTCAGGGTAAACAGGCCCGGTTTCATTTGTGTTTCTTCAGTTCTCTCTTGCACTGATTTTCTTACATTGACCACCCTGTTGGGTCTGGAAACATCTCCCAGGCTATGTGGTTTGAGTGAACAAACAGAAATCAGCCAGATTCATCATGAACCTTCATTCGGGTTTTAATTCTTGTGATGATAACCATTGCTTCTGCGGTGGCCTAGCCGTTCTAGTGCAATTAGATTGGTGGGGGCCTGGAAGGGAAAGCCAGGATCCCGGCTTCAGAACATCCTTGGTTGCACTCTTCAAAACAAAGTCTACCTTTTCACTGAGGACAATTATAGAGCATATTTGCATGACAGCTTCATAACCTGAGCAAAACTTGTTTAAAAAGGTGCCAGTAAGTGAAAAAATATGTTTTTACTGGGAACTCTAAAGAGAGATGGGCAGAATAAATGAGTACTTTTTATAGACACAAATATCTCAAGTGTACATTTAAACATTGGCAGAACTTGAAAATAGGTGACATGCATGTACTTCCCACTCCCCTATCAAAACTAGGTATTGGGGAAGCCGGGAGGGCTCAGTGGGTTAAGGGTTAAGTGCTCGCTTTGCAGCCCCGGGGACTGAGGATCGAATCCTGGCCCCAGCCTGTGTGGACCCAAATGCTGAACTGGGGTGTGTTTCCCATGCTGGAAGCCCCAGTTTGGTTCTCATCCTCCCAGTTTGGCCCCCAGCTTGAGGAGGCGTGTCTCCCATGCAGGGGTCTCTCAGTCTGGTTCCTGCCCTGCGTGGCCTCCACCCTCCTGTGTGGAATGAAATCACGTGGAAAACTGATAATGTATAGCTATGGAGACCGCTCTTGGGCCTCCCCCTTCTCTCTGTCTCTCTCTGTCTCTGTCTCTCTCTGTCTTTGTCAAAAGCAATAAAATAAATATTAAAAAAAATAGATATGGTCTCAGAATTTGAGCACAACAGTGAAAGTTTTCTTCATTTGTTTGATTGGAATTTTACAAAAGATAAAGTATATTATTTTGTGGAGAGTAAGATCCTACCTTTTTATATTATATCACTATCATACAATGTGCAACACTGAGTATAAAACCAAATGGACTGGTTTCAGTTTATTAATTTCATTACCCAAGGCCATTGTCAATATTTTATAAGTAAGTCAGTATTTTTGGTAAGAAATGTAAATTTAGAGTATTCGCTATTTTCTGAATTATGGTTTTTTTTTTAAATTTATGTTACCTATGGGGACTCTATCTGTTAACTTTTTCTGTGTAACAGACCACTCCAAAATGGAGTGACTTATAACAATAATCATTTTTCATGTTTTGTGAGTTAGAAATTTGGGCTCAGTTCAGCTGGGATGAGCCTCTATTTCTGGTTATATTGGCCAAGCTCACTTGTGTTTGCCATCAGCTAGGAGCTGATAATCTCACTCATATGGCTTGGCTGGCTGTTGGCAGGGATAATGAGGTAACTGGGTCATGTCCTGTTTATCATTGAGCAGGTTAGACTGGTGGTCACAATATTCCCAAGAGCAGCAAAAACAGGGAAGTCCTAATGCATGAGTACTTTTCACATCTCAGCTTGTGTCAGGTTTGCTATTGTCCTATTGGCCAAAGCAAATCATGTGGTTAAGCCCAGAGTTAGTGGGAAGGTGGATTTCCCAAAGGCATTGATATGGGAAGAGAATTATTGTGGGGAATTTTACAAATTATCTATCATAGCAACCCACTTTCAGAATATTAATGTGTAGTCATATCATAAAACAATATGGTTGTGGTATTTACCAAATTTTTCAGAAAAGCCTTACTGTAATACAGTGGTTCTACTCAGAAATTGCAAAGAGACATTAAATAGTATTGTTTAAATTAAATACTATGCTAAGCAATTGCTCTTAATATTATTACTACTAATATATATTTAATTTTAATAAGCACTCAGTGGTGGTGAGCACATCATGCAATGTATAGACAATGTAATGTAGAACTGTACACCTGAAAACAATGTAATTGTTATCAACCAATCTCACCCCAATAAATTTACTAATTAAAAATAATCACCCAATGATGAAGATACTACTATTATCTCCATTTTACACATAAAGAAATTGAGACTTAGAAAAGTTGTAGAACTGCCCCAATGTCACCATAGCTAAGGGGGATAACATTCAGGGAACTCTAAGTATATACTAATTTAATTCATATGAGGGACTTAGCATGAAGCCTTTTACAATGAGTATATGCAAAGCCTTGTTCAATGAGTATATGCATACTATATTGAGATTATAATGTCAATAGTAATAATTGACCAAGACACATTATTTTAAAAGTTAGAGCATGTATAGTTATAAAACCAAGAACTCACTAACATATTAAATTTCCCATTATGGATTTCTTTATCATTGGTTTTATATTTTATTTTGACTGGAATTAATTGCAAATGCAATAAAAACTGTTTTTCAGAGAAGTCATATAACTTTGCTCACTAGTAAATAATCGAAACTTTTCAAGTGCCATCTATTAAGCTATGTCATTAAATCTGACACTACATTATCAAGACACTAAATGATTGAATAACCTCTACTTCTTATTTCTTCAATGATGACATAAGGATGTCTTCAACAAATTTCTGAATATTGTTTATTATTTATTATTTATTTTGGTTTAAAGTAAAAGGGTTTATTTGAGAAAAAGTAAATCCCACATATTGAATATCTCTTCTGCATCAATCACATGTTGAAAAAAGAATAGAACTGTAAATTCTGTTTAAAAAAGAATGTTCTAAAGGATACCTTAAGTAAATACAAAACAGGTTTATGCTACACTTGGTAATATTGTCCCATGTTTCTGAATGGAGTTTGAGGAAATATTAAATGTCATCCCTAGTCATTGAATAATAAATCTCAGATTTCAATTCAGTGTAAATGGCTCATTAATTCTTTGGTTATTCTGTTCTTTTATAATTAACTTAAAATCAAAGAAAAGACAGGCACAATATAAGGATTAGAGGTCTCTAGTGCTTTAAAACTGTTAGGCAAGAATGGCAGAGAAATGAAGAACAGGCTGCCTTGACAAGGAGTCAAATTGACCTTTTCTTCTCAGAGCAACCTTTGACTTCACACCTAACTCTAACTCATCAGCTAGTCCTTTAAATTAGTGTTACAAAATGATACAAACTACTATCACTGGGTGCTTATCGAAAGTCGGTGAAGATTAAGATGAAAAATATGGATAAAGACAATGTTTCATATAAGAATTAATTTTGATGATTAACTTTAGCATCAATTTATACATGTGGATCTTAACTGTGGAATATTGTCATTTGGTAGTTCTGGAGATATTTTTGTATGCTATGATTTGGGGCAAAGGGATTCTATGGTATCTAGTGTGTAGAAGCCAGAAATGTTGCTAAACGTCCTGCACAGGATAGCCCCCACAACAAAGAATTATTCAGTCCCAAAAGTCAACAGTGTTGAGGTTGATAAAAATGCTGATTTATAGAATATGAATATTGCACTAGTTCTAAGTTCTTAAGTAATCTAGATATATAGCCATTGGTATAGATGGCTAATGGAAATAATGATAGAGATATATAGATATAGGTGCAAGGGATTAAATTAGGTTATTTCTAAAATCCATTGAACTGTAAGATACTGTGCTTCCCATTTACTTTACTCTCAGGGGTTGACATACAGAAGAATCCCAAGGAATTGGTTGAAATGATCAGATACGAAGGCTAATGTTTTATAAAGCATGTGTTAGGACAGCACAATATATCAGTGAGACGACTGTGCTTCTCATTTCCATACTGTGTAAGTAAAATTTGAAAGTAAGGGAAGGGCAAAGGGAAGGCAGATTGTTCAGCTCTTTCTGGTTACTGTTTATTTGTAAAGCTTAGTCATTTTCTTCCTGATGAAGTACCCAGAGCAGTCTCTCTGTCTCTCTGTCTCTCTCTGTCTCTCTCTCTGTCTCTCTGTCTCTCTCTATATATATACACACATATATATAATTTTTTTAAAGATTTATTTTATTGTTTGAGAGAAGGTGAGAAAGAGAAGGGGGAAGGCCCAAAGCAGTCTCCATAGTTGTACATCATTGGTTGTGACATAGTTTCATTTCACATAGGTGGATGCGGGACCGCACGGGACAGGAACCAAACTGGGGATCTCCCACATGGGAAGCGATAATCTTTAGTGCTGTTCCATCCCAGTGGCCACCAGTTGTACCACAGCTCAGCATATGGGTTTGCACGGGCCAGGGCCAGGGGCAGGGAATCAAATGCGGGACCTCACTATAGTGGCCAGTGCTCAGCCACTGAACTAGCATGGCATCATATACATGCCTATATGATGAGGCATTTAATATACTCAGAAAGTAGCATGGTGGTTGCCAGGGGCTGGGGAGGGTGAGAAATGGGGGAGTGATTGTTTAATGAGTATGGAATTTCAGTGCATAAAGGTGAAACTGTTTTGGAGCTGGATGGTGGTGACATATGATGGCACAACAATATGAGCACACTTAATGCCACTGAGTTATACACTTAAAAATGGTTAAAATGATAAATTTTATGTCATTTATATTTTAGCATATAAAAAAGTAAGTGGGACACATCTATATAAATATTTTGCATTTGAATGGACAGAAACACATACATTTAAAATACATATTACATAAATATTTTTTCCTAATCTGTTAATATTAGTTCTCTCACCAGTAATTTGAAATGCTACTTTTATAATAAACAACTATACCTTGAACAACATAAGTTTGAACTGTGTAGGTTCAGTTATACACAGATTTTTTTCAATAAATACTATAATGCATTTTCTCTTTCTTATGATTTTCTTAATAACATTTTCCCCCAGCTTATTTTATTGTAAAAATACAGTATATACATATAACCTACAAAATATGTATTAATCTACCATTTATGCTATTGGTAAAGCCTTTAGTCAATAGTAGGTTATTAGTAAGTAAGTTTTGCAGGGGTCAAAAGTTATATCTGAATTTTCAACTATACAGAAAATTGGCACCCCTAACCTCCCCTCCCCCACATTGTTCAAGTGTCAACTATATTTCCATATACATATGAATCAATTTCTAAACTGTGTTTTCATTGGTCCATTTTAAAAATTACTAATCTCATTGGTTTAATTACTATAGTTTTATAGTATACTTGTTGATAGAACAAGTCCATAAGTTTTTTTCAAATATTTTAAATTTTTCTGCAATATCTGTTTCATATGAATTTTAAAATCAACACATTAACTTTTATTTTTAAAAATATTGCTGGAATTGCATTGCATTTACAGATAAATCTATCTGAGAATATATATCATATTTAGTTTCCAGAAATTTTTGATTAATTATACTACTCAGTTTTTTCAGAATAGAATAATCACTTTTTGCTATTAAAATTATTCTTATTAATAAAATGTTTCATAATGTTTATGCCTATAATCCTCAAAATTTTCTGTGATCTCTTGCATACACTGTCTCATCAATAGTAGTAACTAAAAAACTGCTTACTCACATGCTACATGCTAATAATAAGCATTCTCTATTATACAATATAATAACCGATTAGTAACTTTGTTTTTATTGGGTAAATAATTTAATTTTTATAAAACAAAAACTGGATTTTTGTTCTCTAAGAAATAGAATAACAATAATTCAAATGTATGGTATGTTTTCCTATAAAACAAACTCATATTTGAATTATCAAGGTTAGCTGTCAGGGTACTCTGTTTTTTTAAGCAATTTAATTATTTTAAACTGGTTTTCTGGTGAATGGATTTTCACACTCACAAGGAGAAAACAGTCTATATAGGAGAAGTAAAAAAATGTTAATTTTAGAACATAAAACTTCGTGAGGAAACTATAGTACCACTTTATTGGTGCCACAGATAATATTTGGTTGTTTTCAAATATCAACTTTGGAATCTTCCATGTTACTTACTGTGAAATTTCCCTGCTGGTATTTTATTTAATCCTCAGTGCTTCCTAGGATGAAATTCTGTTCTGGGAGAGGCATTCCTAAAGGCCCTCCATTTGTACTTGCTAAAGCTCTCCACTTACACTTCCTAACAAGAATGTGGCTTTGTCTCGCCCACTCCAGCCTCACTGTCTTGTGAACTCCTGATGAAACAATTACCTGTGGTTGTCAGAGAACATGTCATGGGAGAATTCATTCAAAGAGCTGGAGCCTCTTCAGAAAGACTCCCAATTAAAGTTTTTTATAAACAATAAATTATAGAAATTCAACTAATTCTTCAACTTGTTTGGTAAATTAATTTTTTGGTTTCAAAATGGGCATATGTCAAATTGATAATTGTTAATTTTAGCTTTCTGTAAGCAACTTTCTCCCTTTCACTCACTCACACACACACACTCACACACACACACACCTTATTGCTTTTCCTTCCCTTTCTTCTATACTAATAGCCCTTTAGTTTTTTTACTTTGGTTTTGAAGTTAGTCAGGTACTCTGTCTTACACTCTCTGTGTATCCTCAGTGTATAGCGGAGTGCTTGGGACATGTAGGAAAGTGAGCAATAATATGTATTGAATGAATGAAACCAAGTACATCTGCTCAGGTTACACAAGCATTTGTTTTTAATTTCCCTTTCAAAGGAAGAATGCCAGATCCATGATATCTTCCTTAATAAAAAGATTTCTGATATAAATGGCCTTTCTCCTGATCTTCTCTAGAATGCTGTTTTGACCTTTGTTCAAAAGGTTAAGGCAGTTTGTCTGACTATGGAGAGGAGAAAGTTGTCCTTCCTGACTGATAACCATGTCCTCAAGTTTAATCCCTACCTATTGAAAACAACATGGTAAAGAGTAGTCCCCAGTAATTTGTGGCATATTCTACTTGTTAATATCATTTCATTTCTGGTCTTACACTAAAATATCCGACTTTTCTGGGTGGAGACAATTTTAAAGGAAGAGTTTGTTGTCACTGACATACCCACATTAGAGAAAATGATTTAGAAGAAAAGTACTGTGACTGAAACACACACACACACACACACACACTCCTACCCTTCTAGCACCACCTCATGTTACACTAAGGTATTCCTGGCAGAGTTTCCTGCTGATGATTTTAGCCACAGTCTGAGTAATGTCTGCTTGCTTGTGCATTGTAAAGTGATCTCCCATTATTAGATGAAGTCTTGAATGAAGGGTGGAGGGTACTATGTCTTCTTAGTTCAATATCCTCTATTTTTCTGCCGCCTCTCTGCTCTTTACAGACTGGGAGGCGGAAAAGGATGCTGTGGAAAGGAGAAAATTCTGCTGAACCAAAGCATTATTTTTCAATACAAAGAAAGACTTTTTATTGTAGCTAATGCAATTATTTTAAATTATTATACAAAAGTTTTGAGTGTTTCTTCCACTTTCCCATTTTTATTAAAGCTGCTAAAATAGAGCCCCGTATAATAATACTGATGGAAAAAATAGAATCAATTCTGTACAAGGAAATGTTACCTGTAAGTATGGGAGTTTTAATTTCTCCTGAATACCGTAAGTTCAGTGGCACTATTTTTTTTTTACAGATATAAAACATTATTTATTTTTATAATAAATGACTAGATATTCTGAGAAAATAATTTTCAAATAAATGTGTCCTCATTGAATCAGAAATAGTAAATGAACTATTGAGCTAACTATGCAGCTTTGATTAGACCCCAAAAATCATAATTATAAAGGGTTGACAGACTGTCCAAATATAGTGCTCATTAGGCCAGTAATGGTTTGTTAGCTTTTGTTACATGAGAACTGTTAATTTAAAATAACCTGAGATAAGCACAGATTAATGTTTCCATCAACAAAAAGCAGGTGGCAAGAGTTAAGACCAGAGGTGATTTGATCATATCCTTAAAAAAAAAAAAAAGTACACATGTACTAATGTTTAGCTTGTTGCCTTAAAATATCAGACCATTCTGCAATTGTTATTAAAAATATTAAATAAAACAACAAATGGTAAAACTATTTAAGGTTAAGAAGAACTATAAGTAATGTGTATGAAGGAAGGGCACACAGCGTCTAAATGCAGCAGTCTTTCTGCCTTGTTCCTGAGCATTTTAGCACAAAATGGAGCAGTTGTATCATGTTACATTGGACTCATGGTTCTGAAAGTCAGGAAATAATAGCACTGAGTTAGGCAATAGGCCAACACACAAACCAGGTATTAAGTCTTCTGTGTTAAATTGTGTAAAAATTATATTATTATAAGATAATCTTCTATATGAGTACAATATTTAATGAGGTGTACACTAGTAAATGGTGATGGTGAATGGGTGCTTCCATAAAGAGGGGTAGAGATGACAGGAAGACTTACCTTTCATGGTAGATCCTATTGTGTTTTTCTGAAATCTATATATCAATTTTCTAAATTTTATAACAATTTATTTTAAAAAGTTCCAAGCAGATGAGTCCAGTTTCTCTGACATTAAAAACCAGGCCAAGGGAAGCTGGGATGGCTCAGCAGGTTAAGCGCTTGCTCTGCAGCCCTGGAGCTGGAGGATCAAATCTCGGCTCTGGCCCAGGTGGACCCATATGCTGCACTGGGGTGTGCCCCCAGTTCAGTTCTTGCTGGAGCCTATGCTGTAGGCTCCCGACCCAGTTCTTGCCCTGCGCAGCCCCGCACCCACCTGTGGAGTGAAACTATATGGGAAACTAATGCTGTCAACTATGGAGACTGCTCTGGGCCCTTCCCTTTCTCTCTGTCTCTCTCTGTCTCTGTCAAAAAACAATAAAAATAAATCTTAAAAAAAAAAAAAATTCAAGCCAAAAAATCAAGTCAAATCAAATCAAAAGCTAAACTGGAAAAAGGATTTGTGTTTCTTCTAACCTCTCTTCTCAAATATTTGATTATTTCCTGAAACTGTAAAGCAGTGTGATGTTGGGACACTTAATTTCCATGGATGACTATAAAAATATCCAATTAATAAGAATCCAAGATGACATAAGTGTATTTTCAGAGCCAAACACATTATCAAAACACATGATACTATAAAAGTTATTGCTATTTTACATATGAGAAAACTAAGTCTCAGCATGTAAAATAATTTCCCCAAAGTCACAGCGTTAGTTCACTACGTGAGGTAACTACAGTAACATTTATTTCTATCTTGTGGTAATTGAAACTTGTGTTCGGTTCCAATCCTTTCTAGGACCTATGGTTGGAAGGATTTACACTTTAGTCATAATAAGATACAACTTTAAACATACAGCTCTTTTATGGAAGAGAGTTTGCCATACTTAGAAGACTATTCAAATCGTCATCAGTGTGCTTTAAGTATAAAATTTATAACAACTTTTTATGTGCTCAAGTATCCATTATGTCCCCAAGCACTATATCACCTAAAAATGACTCTTCTAGAACTCAGGCTTATGAGAATAGTACAATATTTCTGGAATTTTTCTGGAATTTTTTTTTAATGGTAGTTGAATAATTCATCAGTTTTATCATGTCTAACACATTACCCCAAACTTAGAGACTTAAGCAACACTCATTTATTATCTCACTGTTCTGGAAGTCTGGGCATAGCATGAATGGACGCTCTTTTTAAGTATTATAAGGCTGAAATGGGGATGTCAACCCTGCTGCCTTATCTGGAGGTCAGGGTTCTCTTTCAAGCCTTTGTGGATGTAACTGGTTACTTTTTGTGGGACAGAGGTCTGCATTTCTTTGCTGTTTGTGAGTGGCCCCTCTCAATACCAAGATTTCACCTACATTCTATGTCATGTTGTTCCTTCTGTCTTCAAAGGCAACAATGGAGAATCTCCCTTGAGTAAAATTCCTTTCACACTTAGAATTCTTGTCTCCAGATGGAGCCCAATCCCTTTTAAAGGTTCACCCGATTAGGTTCGGTCGACCCAGATGATTTTATTTTACAGTCAACTGACTTGGGACCTTAATTACATCTACAAAATCACTTCACAGCAGCACCTCAATTAGTATTTGAATAACTGAAGAAGGTGCCTATATACCAGGTAGTGGGAATCTTAGGAGCTATTTTTGAATTCTGCCTACAAGTAAATAGGTAGGCTGCAAGTAATGTGAATACTACTATCATCATGACCAAGCCTGTTCACTCTGCCCCCTGTTAGGTTACTTTCCCACCAGGAATCAAAGCAGAAGATCCATCACTCTTATTTATATTTATATAGGGTCATATTTAAATAACATCTTGTTTTCATATTTCATTTGAGCCTTAAAGACCCAGGTGCAAGAGAATTTAATATCTGTATCTCTACTTCATGATTGGGAAAACTGAGGCTCAGGGAGATGAAACTATTTGCCTGAAGTACCATAGCATCTCTGTCTCCCTTTTCCAGGTCCACTATAGAATTTGATTCGACAATATTTAAGTACAATAATCTCTTAGTTTTATTTTTCAGGATTTCTGGGAAGAATTCATTTTTTCAGTCCTGTAGATAGATGTCATAGCAAGTCATAAAAGGCAAGTGGTCTTGATGTTTTATGCATCATGAGAAAGAATTCCATTTACACCAAAAACATTTATGGTGTAGGAAAAGCATTTATGTAGGTTTTGCTATAGGAACACTAAAAAAACACATAACTATGATTCATTAAGAAACTTCAGTGAATACAAACTGACTAATGTTGAAGTCTAGCTGAGGCAACTTTGTTTAACTTCATTTGCTATTTTCATGTTCTGTGTGGTGGTTAACATAGATGTGTGTTTCAGGACTTAAAGCTTTTATCTTGCCCAAGGTGTGACCACACTTTATAGTCACCAGAGCATGGTTTAGACAACGATGTTGAAGCCACATCTAGTATGATGTAGAATTAACTGAAAATGCTCCAAGCTTCTATTAATCACAAAGTACACTGTAATCTTTATAGGACCAACCAGACTCCATCTTAACTCTTTCTTCCCAAAGTTTTAAACTTAGCTGAAGTTCATGGATATAAGTTATCTGTCAGAACAGACTGATAATTTCAAAATGTGAGCCATAGGGAACGGCAATTTCCATAGAATCATTGAAGGTAGAAAGGTGACAAACTCATAGACCCTAAGTAACTCCCACTCCCCATTTTAGAAATGGGGAAAGTGAATCCTAGAGAAGTTTAGAGGTTTTCCAAGAGAACACAGATTGGGAAGTGACAAAGTGAGACATAATATAAATCTTCTGGTCCCAAATCCACTACTCTTCATTCACCAACTGTATTCCTTGATGAAAAAATGTATTGCATGAAGTTTTCCACAAATACTGTCATATTTGGAACCAAGAAAAATGTTGGCATGTAATGTATTGGAAATAGAGAGATGGTTTGAATTTTTTTCTCCCTGCCTATATACATATGACTTTTTCTTTTTCCTCTGGATCCTTGTAACATATACTTAGGTCAATGTTGTTCTGGGGGATGGGGCGATGAGAGTAGTCTACTTGATTGATATAAAGGCAGCAATTGCTTGAACTTAGGCCAATAAAATACTTTTGGGAGAGGAGTATCTTACCACTGACATTGTTTAGAATTTCTGATATATAGTGATAATAAAAAGCAGACTAACTTTTAGTCAGTTTTACTATTGTTTTAAAAATCTTTATAGACACCATCCTCTCATTGTCCCCTATGACACTGACCTAAATTGAAGAACAGGAATCCTCTGTGAGCTACTCACATCTACAAGACTTCAGGTTCTGTAGAAAGTGGTCCTTATTTGGGGGTTGGGGAGAGGCAAAGCACCATCATAACATTTGATGGTACATGTACCTTAAAAGAACACATTTGAAATTATATGTTAGATTTATAATATATCTCAAAGTATCATGAGGAAAACAACTTTGGATTGCTGAGAAGCCAGAGTCGTAGAAACTGATTCAGTTTATATGGGATTTTAAATTTCGTGTGTCCTCGTTAACAAAGAACTTTTAGTTTGCTTGTCACTGGGCTGATAGAGAAGTGGACATTTTAATGCATTTCATGCAGAAACAGTGCCGACTGGGGATGAAGACAGCCTGGGTCAAATCTGGACATTGTGATCACGGGCAAATGAGTTAAGCTGGCTAAGCATCAGTTTCTCCATCTATAAAATGGGAAAGAAGGACAATATCTACTCTGTAGGGTCATTATGGGGATTAAAACCAGTTAAGAACATAAAGGGCTTAGCCCTGTGCTGACACATACTAAACACTTTATAAGTGTTTACCATCATTGTTGTCATTATCCAGTGGCTAACATATTTTTTTAATTTTAATTAAAAAAATGTTTTATTCTGACACAGAATTTTGCACATTTTCTTTTTGTCTCTCATATATGAACAGTAAAAGACTCTTATGGATATTGAAAGACATAACATCACTTTATTATGATTAAGATTTTATATTTAGCAAATTTCTCCAAGGGCACTAGATGGCGACCTTTTCCTTTAAGGGAGAAAAAAAAAAAATCTAATGATTCATAAATACTTTTGCTTTGACAGTTGAAACTTACTGCTGCAGAATTATAAGCATATTACAAGGGATAAAATCCCGTCATTGAACACTAGATTGTACAAATCGTAGAATTTCTAGATGGTTAGGTTCAGGCTAGGAGCAGAATGGTAGGGAAAGCATCCCCTGTGGGCATGGGAAAGTCTGGAATCAAATTTCTGCCCTTGGGTGGTGTTGAAGTTTACTTTTTAAGATTTCATTTTTCTCCTTTAGAATATGAGATTGTTGGTTTAGATTATCTTCAAAGTTGCTCTTCGCTCTAAAATGCTATGATTTTTAATAATTTAATGTTCTTCTACCTGGCTGTTTTTTTTTCTTTTTCTTTTCTTTTTTTTTTTTGCAAGCATTTCTTGTGCTTCAAATTAAATATAAGCCAATGGACAAGATTTAATGTCACAGAGGCCAATATTACTTAAGTTAAAACTGAGTTATTTAAAAGTAAGATTAATTTTGGAAGATATAGATGAACCTGGTGTTTTTGAGGTGTATGCATGAAATCTTGGTCTAAATTTTCCTTTTATTTTAATAAGCAGAGAAACATTTGAATAATCTCTAATAAGATAGTGTAAGACTTGAATAAAAAGGTCTAAATGTCATTTAAGATCTATTTGTATCTGTTTCTCCCACAAATAAAGTTGAACCTATGCCTAGATTATTGAATGCAATAAAAGTTTTTTTAAATGTATTATTTTTAGCTGTCAATTATTTTGAGTGTTTCTAAAAGAATGATAGCAGATTAAGTGTTCATAGAAGCAACAGAACAGTAACTATCAACAAGACAGAGAGCCCTTTCTCAAATATGAGTAGAAAAAAGCAGTCTTCAGCATCTAGGTGATTAGGAAATATGGATGTGGTTTGAAATGTTCTTAATTTAAAATAATCAGATGATTAGAATTACCGGTAATAGTAAATATATAATAAAGAAATATCCAGAATAAAATATATTTTAGGATTTATTTATGAATCAAGTATACATACCTGCTTTTGTTTTACTTTGGTGTTTCAGACAAGGTAGAAATACATTTTTTCTTAAGTGGCCAGTGATTACACTTTGACCGTTCTTTATAAGAAAAGTTACAATTTCAGAAAGAGTACTTTGGCATCTTAGTTTGGATCTATTTTTTCCCTTAAAAAAGGATTTACTGATTTGTTGATCCTTACCTGAAATGCTCCTTCCACATACCTAAACTCTTAAAAAGTGATTTATATTATGAAAAATGTTCCCTGTGACATATACGTATTAAAAATAGAAAGTGTAGAGATGAGCAAATACACAGGCTCAACTGGGTAGATGAATCTCATTAGCATAGAATGAGGTGATGGCTGCACAGGTGAGGGAGAAATCTGGATTGCAGAAGCAATTGTTCTGTAACCCAGAAAACCTGAAATTGGTAGGGAAAGCCAGCAATTTAGTGGTAGCGGCTACCACTCCACAACCATGGAAGATGATGTGATGTAATGGCATGCTCAGTGTACAACTTTTAACTGCAGCAGATGAAATAAAATCCAGCCTCTAAAAAGTTCACAACTAACGCATGGCCTTTCTTTTTCCTGTAAACAGTTGGCTCGTAACCATATGCGTATCCATCCAACTTCCCCACCAACAATTTTAGTTTGCTCTTTCCAGTAAAATGTCACAGTTAAAAAACCTGGAACTGCAATTGCCCGGTCATTCTTATTGGGGTCACAACCACAGGACTGTCACAGTACGAAATACATATGTGCACCTTTCCTCATTCAGAGCAGAAGAGAAGAAAAAGGTGAGAACAAAGATGTATGCAAGTTGTTATCTAAAGGCAGTTTAATATTTTTGAACACACACACACACACACACACACACAGTCTTTAGGCTCCGGTTACATGCGCTGCGTCATCTGTCAGATCACATGGTAATTGTTGCTATTTCAAGGATCAAGTGGCATAATGCTCCCCACCTACCTCCACCCCACCCCTTTCCTCTGGTACCATATAGCGTGGAAGAGTGATTATTGCGTGATGGGGTGAGACCAGGCTCTCTGGTCCAAAGCTCCCAACTAGAAACCAGGCTCTCAGTGGGGTGGTGCGCGCGCTGTGTTCTCACGGAGTGATTGGGAAAGGGGGACGGGGGAGGGGGTCTCAGGGGAGGAAGGGCAGATCTAATTGGTTTCTCAATGAAAGATAATCACCTATTCCCTGGAGAGGCTGGGGATTAGCACTTTGCCTCTCCTCTCCATCGCTTTTAGACTTCTCATCCTCCCTTCCGTACGTTTAGTCCATTCAGCAGAAGTGGGTTGAAGAAAGTGGATTGAAGAAAGCGGCTCCTCGCTCAGCATTAGGGGCAGCACTCCGCAGCGCGCGCCTACTTAGCGTCCCCTTCACTCACTCCGTGCTCCCCTCGCCCGGCTGTCGTCCCCGCCGCCACCGCCGCTGGAGAAAAAGTTTTGCGGAGGGGCTCGGGGGAAAAAATGAGCGAGCTGGAGGAAGACTTTGCCAAGATTCTCATGCTCAAGGAGGAGAGGATCAAAGAGCTGGAGAAGCGGCTGTTGGAGAAAGAGGAGGAAATCCAGGAGCTAAAGAGGAAGCTCCACAAATGCCAGTCGGTGCTGCCCGTGCCCTCGACCCACATCGGTCCCCGGACCACCCGGGCGCAGGGCATCTCGGCGGAGCCGCAGACGTACAGGTCCTTCCACGACCTCCGACAGGCGTTCCGGAAGTTCACCAAATCCGAAAGGTAGGCGCCAGGGCGCGGCGCCGCGCGCCAGCCGCAAGGCCACCAGCTCGGGCGGGTGGGCCCGGGTGCCCGTCTGGGCAGCGGCCCAGGAGCTGGGGGCTCCGGTGGCAGCAGCGGGGGCTGCTCAGCGCAGGGCAGCTTGTCTGCGCACAGAGTGGAGTGGGGGTGGCCCTGAGGCCAGGGAATGGGAAGTGTTTATTTTGATTTCTGCCCATCACGTGCTGTGCTTGTCTCTGCCGCGCTGGGAACTGCGAGCTCCTCCGGGAGACGCGCCCCTGGGGCGTGGGGGTGGGGAGAAGCCCCAGGAAAGTTTTCTCGCTCCGCAGCCGGCTGCAGTCGCTGTCTTTGCTTCGTGCCCCTGGGAGGGCAACCTCTCGGGGACAGGACCCTGCCCTTCCTGGGGCCTGGGGCGCTTCCCTGAGATGACCCCGAGAGGAGAGGCACGCTCACTGGGGCTGCCGGCGCCTCCCGGGGAGGAGCGAGGGGAGGCTGGGCAGGGTTGGGTTCAGTGTAGGGACTGAACTTGCCCAGAGCTCAAGCCCTGTGGGGCGGGTCCAGAGGAGGGGGAAACAACCCTTGTGGGCTTCAGGGTTCTGGCTCCACGGGATGGCGGGACGGGGAGGTTTATTCACAGGGTCACTTTCCAGGAAGCTGTGATGTCAGCCAGACATGGCTAAGAAACCCCGCTTTCTGGACGTTCGTGTGCTTTGTTGTGGCCCTTCCAGAAGTGCCACACCTTGGCTGTCCTGGGCTTGAAGGCGGCTCAGTGACCTTGTACCAGAAGTGGGTTTGAGGTTACTGGCCAGCCCTGTCCCAGGGTGGAGAAGGGCCCTTGCTGGTGTGTGGCCCCTTTGGATCGCTCCCTGGAGAAGTTGGGGTGAAGAGGGATGGGGGGTGCCCTTTCTTCGGGCGCCCTCAGGCTCTTTCCTCCGCTCCTCCTGGGCGTTTTAGGAGCGAAATCCTGCCAGTTCGAAGTTGTGTGTGTGTTGCTGGCTCGTGGTGTGCAGAGGAGGCCGGGTGATCTTGGCCACAAGTAGGAAGCTTTTGCACTCCCCGGCCTCCCTCGCCCCCTTCACCGGAGAAGGCTGATCGATTGGCGGCGGCATAAAAGCGCCTCTGGACATTAGGGAGAGGAAGTGCAGACTCCAGAGCCCATTACTGGCTTTTAGGCTCTGGAAGTGCGCGGCAGAAAGTGCATTTTGCAGGATATTGAATATTCCATTAGGCGCGCCTTCATGCCCGCCTACCTCTTACCCCTTCCCTTTTCTTAGATCATTTGGTGTCTGGGTTTGGGGCTCAGGGGACCCCTAAATTAGTCCCTCCCCCTGAACTCTCTGACTTTGAGGAGAGCATTTCTAAAGAGCATGTTCTCTTTTCTAGTTTTCTTCTGATCCAGGCCTTTCGATGTCTCCCACTCCTCCAGTGCACCCTTCCTCATCCGTTTCTCTTGTGTATTGATTACAGTGTTGTTTTGTGTGTGGTGGGGGTGGGGTGGGGGGAACAAAGGGGGCTGGGCAGTGGTGAACAACTATTAGTAGAGGGCCAGGACCTGGGGGGTGGGGGTGGAGGACAGGAATCAGGCAGAAGGGATTCGCCTTAGGAACTCTGTGCCCCTTCTGAACAGATGTCTCAGAGAACAGCTTTCCAATTTCCCGAGTGTCACTGCACTTATAAAATGACACTGTCCACATGGCACCTTTCGGCTGAGCCTGCTCTGAAAGTCCTATCAGATGAAACAATGGCATTCTTCCTTCTCTGAGGCCAAGGCTGCAAGCAGCTAATATGGGCCTGGCCCCAGGTTGGGAAGCTGCTGCTGTTCACTGTCTGGCCTTAGCCTGACTGTGCATTCTGAGGCCAGTGCCCTGCCCTGCGCTCAGCAGCTGGAATCAATCTGCCCACCTCCTTCAGAAGCCACTTCATCAGCGGTCACCCGGCAGCTGCTTGCCTCCCAGGGCTGGGGCTTTATCACATTTTTGAAATTTCAGATCTCTGTGTCTGGGCTGTGTCCCTCAAAGAGCAACCAGCACCCCTGCACAGCAGATTCAGCAGGGTCTGGGAGAGAGCAGGAGGACACTCCCTCCCAGAGTTCACTCTCGTTCAGGAGCTAGCTCTCAGAGAGGCTCTCTTAATTTCCCTTGACAAGAAATCTCTCCAGGAATGAGGGGAGTTTTTGTATGCAATGGGAGGAAATGGCTTGTCCTCCTTTTTCTGTCTCTCTCCCAGGGTCCCAAGCGTTTTTTTGTGTTGGGGGTAAGAACATTCATCATAAGCATGGATCATGTGCAGTAGAGGTCGCATGCATATTTGTGTCTGCAGCAAGTAGCTGGAGTGTTTTCCTATTTCCTCTCTGCACTGATGTACGCTGGGACCCAGGGTAAACTTTCTCACTCAGCACTTTGTTTTCTACTTTCATATGAAAGTGTATTTTCAGCAAGCTGCCTCATTAGAGTTGAAAGAATTTTGACAGGTATAATATATGGGAACATTAACAACATTTAGGTATGAATCTTTGCACTTAAAATGATGGTACTGACTTCATTATCATTGTTGAGACCCCTTATTTTGGCCAAGAAAGGAAATAATTTAAAAAAGTACTTCTGGGATACAGCATATAACAGCAGACAAGATGCTTTCAAAATGAAAGAGTATTTGCTAGTTTTCAGATATTTGGATTTGGGGAGTGGAGATAGTCCATCTCATGTGTCCATCCTTTGTTAAAAGCTATGCCATTCTGATGAGCTACTTGGGGCTAAAAGAGACTGCTTTCCTTGCAAAGCTAATGTTCGGATGTGGTTCCTGTGGGATTTGGGTGCTACAGGTTCATTTCAAACTACTAGGACACCCAGTTTTTATACTAACAAGAAAAATACCAGTGGCTACAAAAATACGTGTACACATTTTAAAAGGTATTATCAATGTATTACTTTTCAAAGTTGAATTGAATTATGGTCACAATGTGTAATATGATGTTTACTCAAATGATGGCATTAATTAAATGAATGCTAGTGTCACCATGTGACAGGCAGGACAGTCAAGGAAAATGGCAGAAGTCTGGTTGTCTTTCAAGTAATGCAAGACCATTTGGAAGTGGATTTGAAATTCAGAAGTGTTTTGGAAGTACAACAACAATGCAGTCATGAGCATGCAACAGAACCTCTAACACACCTAACAATCGAACACATTTGTGATAAGTTTGAGACGCATGGTAAATTGAAAGAGCATGCACAACAATACAAGTGGACACTTCGGTCAATGTTGCCTAAGCAGTAGTTTGCCATCATCAGATGTGTCTGGACTGTGATGGTCACCAATGTGAGCACCTCTTGTAATTGTGGAAGTCAAACATGACTTGTATTCATCTTTTGTTATTGGTATATATTGAGTACTTATTACAATTTTAAGACTGTTTGTTTTTTTTTTCTTTCTTAAAATGGGTATACATTCAGTTTGGTGGGCAAGATGATAAAAGAGCTTTTCCCTGTTACCACTGTTTTAGAAAATGGTTGCACTCTTAAATATTTACATACTAGGCGACAAAAATATCTTAAGCATTTGTTGCAGTGGAAGGAAATGGGAGAATTCACTGACTAATGTAATCAAGTCAGTACAATTAACCAGATTTCCATGTGTCCACAGAGAGACAGTATAAGGCACAATCTCCATTAAGAATGATCTAAGTAACTAAGGAATGCTTAGATGAAAATTATACTAGGGAAAGAGAAGATCTGAGCTCTCAGCATAAGTATCAAGTGTACAATATGATGATCAGATTTAAAAAGAAAATATCCTCGACTTATTGCAGCACTCATTTTCAGACCCCTTAGAAATGTGTAGTAAGGATCAAGCGATTATCAGTGAAATCTGTAGGCTGTTTTGGATGATGATAATATTTTTAAATTTATATATCACTTTTTGCTACATAACTTCAAGTATTTCATCACGGTTCTTTGTGAACTCTTGATGTCCTGCACACATGTGTTCCACATTAAAAACTACCAAACATTCTTCAAAGTCTTTCCCTTAATTTTTACACACACCTAGCCTCCTTCATTTTGGATGTCCACTTAGCATGCAATTGGTTTTAAATTAACTTAAGCAAAGGCTGTAATCAGTAATAATTTGTGATAGGAATAATAGATTTTATTCCAAAGCCATTTGAGCTATTCTTGTCACAAATCCCTTGATTCTTGATGATGTACCAGTAAATTCATTATTTGGAACTTCAAATTCTTTCCACTGGGACATGGCTGCTTTGGGTTGGATGTCCCAGAAAACTCATCACTGCTTGCATCTCTGATTTGATTCAGGTCTTGTGATCCTGCAGACTAACTCAAGAGATTTGTCCTAATTTTGATATAAGTAACTTCAATGAAATGAGTGTGTACCAGCTGAATTCTAGATCCAGCTCACTAATTGTTTGTATAAAATAATACACTGTGCTTTAAAATAGCAATGACAATAATAAAGATAGTTCATCTTAGCAATCATAGCTCAGTGCTGAGCTCTTTACCTACAGCAGTTCATTGTTTTCTCACAACAGTCGTAAATGACAAACATTTCACATGAGGAATCTGAGGCTTGAAGAAGTTAATTCACTTGCTAGGAAATGTCAGAGGAAAATTTCAAAACCAAACCTTGCAGTTTGTAGAGCCCAAGTTTTCAACTGCTACACTCCATAGCCTTGGAATTGGGCCAGTTCCATCTTAGTAATTGGAGAATCCTTTCAATAGGAAGAAATGAGCTGGCCCTAAATTAAAATAGGATTAAAATAAAACAAAAAAACAAAACAAAACAAACAAACAAACAACAAAAAGACCTCTTAGCGTCAGTACTAAACTGACCTTGTGAAAAAGTGACCAATGAACTCTTGTATCCAGCACATATACCTTGGATGTGCTGAGCCAGGCCAGAATTTCCTTAGGTTGTCCTGCTTTGGGAATGGTCATCTGTGGATCTTTCCGTCTTCTCCCTTTGTCACCTAACTTCTCCAGATCAGGGCCATCTCATAGGCATGGCTGATGAATAGCACAAGTATGAAAATGAATTTGGTTGCCTCTTTTGACTACTATTCACTGTACCCTTTGTCTTTTGACTTGTGGGCCCCTCATTGCTAATTTCTTCATCCCTACCAATCCTACCATCATAAGGAATCCGACAGTATATCAACATGTCAACTGAGTTATTAACATGGTGATGTTTTAACAGGACTTCTGGGAGAAGACATTCTTAGGATACATAGATGAGTAATATTTATAACAAGAGTTTAAGGGGAGGCAGGCTGAGGAAGAGAGAGGAAGGTTTTTAGATAGAGTAGCTTGTTGAAATTGTGTCTTGCCACAGGTAATTTGAAGACGACAGGCTCTGAACATAAGCACGTCATACCTACTGTCAGTCGAAGATGTATCGGAGGTGGCCAGTACCCGTTTTTCATGATGAGACAACTGAGCAAGTCATTAGTGAACTGTCTTTTAATTAGGATCTCAAAAAAGGGAACAAGAAGATTATTTAGGTTTCTTATTATAATTTTGTATTAGGACGAGAGTTGGTGAATCAATGTCTTCAACTTCCCATCTGTTTATACTTATTATTTAAGACATACCCACTTTGCTTTGGGGTTTGTTCAGGTTCTGCAATCATGGAGCATTTCCAAATGCATTTGCATTGCACTAAAAGTTCTTGTTCCATTTGACTCATTGAATGAAAGTTGAGGTTAATAGTTGACATTTAATCATGTACTTACTCATTAGAAATTTGACTGACCCTCTGAAACTATTTCTAACAGACCTGAAACACACAAAAAATGTCCGATCTTTTCCTCTTTTCCTTTTCTGACTCAATGCCTCTCACCATGCTGTGTAGCAGATGCTGAGAGTACATTTAAACCCTTTCTATTGATAGGATTTTCAGGTGACTTCATAGTTGCTCAGAGCATGAATAATTATTTTCTTTTGACATTGAGAATTTGCTTATCAGAGTTCAGGACCCTGTGTTATCTAGGATTCTTGTAGCTCTTGGAAATAACTGTGAGCTCTGAGATAAACCGGGGATAGCATATCCTGT
Organism: Craseonycteris thonglongyai; assembly: GCA_004027555.1. Lineage (NCBI taxonomy): Eukaryota > Metazoa > Chordata > Mammalia > Chiroptera > Craseonycteridae > Craseonycteris > Craseonycteris thonglongyai. Next base: position 24,121 of record PVKE010013823.1, read on the forward strand.
TTCACAAAAGTGAAAGCTTAGAAATTTGGGAATTGTCAAAAAGAAGTACTGACCTTGAATCTAGGTTTGTTGGTGTGCTCTGCTGTTTTGTTCCTGAAAAGACTCTTTATGTATGTGTATATGTTTCTGTGTATGAGTAACGTGTGTGTATGTGTATATGTATGTGTGTGTACGTACACATATATGTATAGACATACACAAATTGCCACTTTATTCATTTTATGATTTTACACTTCTTGTAGTTATTAGTCTACAACTCTAGGTTGGCACAAATCAGTTTTTTTTTGTGGAAAGGATTTCCTTCTTGGGCTGTTATTATAAAATATATCATAGCATCTTATAATTCGTCAAATCCTTGTGCTTGGTATTAGGTGCCCAGTACAATATCATCTCCTAGAACAGCATACTAGAACCGATCTTTGCTGCTCCTTTTTGAAGTACTGCCTTCTACTTTTACCCCGTGATAGTTTTTCATTTCCTTTTTGTTTGTTTGTTTCTGGATCTACCTGTGTTGTGTGTCTCTATTTTGGGTCTCAGTGTTCCTCTGTTCTAGCTTTATATCTGTCACTCCTGCCAGATCAATTTCACTTGCAAAAATCATGTCATAGCAAACATAGAACAGAGTTTTTGCTCAAGGTGTTTATTAACTATGCTAATCTTTTAGTCTTTCATGTCCCAAGATCTTTCAGATATTATACAATTTAAATTTTTGAAACTTTTAAAACTATTTATTAATTGTTCATATTGTAAAATTTAATATTTTTAAATATTTTCTCAAAGAAAAATGTGTATTTCCAGAAGTATATCTTGAAATAGATTTGTTTTATTTTATAAAGACTGGTGGTAGAACTAAACTCCTTATTGTTGTTCTTAAACCACAGATGCCTTCTTTAAAAACTCAATCTTACTCTGCTCTACTCACTAAACATTGGTGAGTCTCAGAATTCAGTATGCATTATGTTGCTTTTATTTTAAGCATTTGCATATTGTTTCTTATATGGGGATATGATAGAAATACAGTCTACCTTAGAAAATGGCATAGTTTTAAATTCAATCAACATGAAGTTCACAATGACCAGAATGTTTCAAAATACTGCCTGTAATTTGTTCCGTACAGTGTGCTGACTTCATATTTAACACTTTCTTGTGTATATTCTTGGAAATTAGTTCTAATCATTAATATGTTAATATTAGAAGTTGATTTGAATTGATCTTGTTATGTGTATGAACACATTGGTAGCACTTTGGCATGCAAGGTAATAACATAAATGTGCTGATTTTGTGAGTGTTTATTAAGGCAAATCCAATAAGACATCTGCTGTGATTACCTTATTAGGTCATAGTTTGACATTTTTATGTGTGATAAAAGTTATACATAGGGAGAAGCTGGGGTGGTTCATGGCTCACTTGCTTTGCAGCCCCAGGGACTGAGGATCGAATCCTGGCCCCGGCCCGTGTGGACCCATATGCTGAACTGAAGTGTGCTTCCCATTCGGGAGGCCCCCAGTTCAGTTCTTGTCCCTCGGTTTGGCCCCCAGCTTGAGGGGGCGTGCCTCCCATGTGGGAGGCCCCCAGCCCAGTTCCTGCCCTGTGCGGCCCCCACCCACCTATGTGGAACGAAATCATGTTGAAGACTAATGATGTACAACTATGGAGACTACTCTGGGTCCTCCCCTTCTCTCTGTCTCTCTCTGTCTCTGTCAAAAACAATAAAATAAATCTTAAAAACAAAAACAAACAAACAAACAAAAAAGTTATACAACTACAGTTTTTAAATTATTCCTTCAGACTTGTGGCTAATTCAAACTCTCTCTCCTTTCTAGTCCAATTTAGAGAATGCTTCAAAATGTCTTTTAATTCCTCAGATGTGTCTTTATTTGAGCACTCTGACCTCTGATGCTGCAAAAATGCTGCTGATAAACTTTACAGGGATCCTAAAAAGCCTCGTGTGTTTGCCTCTTACAAATATCCGTAGGTCTGTTTGTTCAACTATGTGATATTATTATTGTCTAACGAGCGAATCTAAAGCCTTTGGGTAAATGTTAATATTTTTCTTGATGCCTCTCATTGCCTTCATGGTGTGGATAATGCTAATTTCATGTACCACAAGGCCACCAAGGAACTTAGCTACATATGCTCACAGTTCTCAAAATAGAAATTTTTTTATATCTTAGGTTGTAAATCCCTGGATAGAAACCAGGTCTGTTTACAGTAAAAATTCCAACCAAATAAAACCCTCAGTTTGCCATACTTTTTCTCTTTCCACATGCTAATTTTCAGAGAAAGGGTAAGAGCAGCATATAACTAGATTATTAAAAACAAATAAAAAAGAAAACAGAACTTTTATAGAATAAAACCAGTTCATATTCAATTCAGTTACTCTCAGAGAATCAGATCACTCTAAAGATATTCAATACAATAGTCTATATCTTACCTGGTGGTGTGTTTTTTATTAGTTGTGAGGTTAAAATGAGTAAACAGGAGTTTAAAAATCAAAATTCATGAATAATTTGTTTCATAGAAAATAAGGTTCAGTGCATTCACAGGCATCATCCTAAGGAGCTTTTTACATATATTCTGATTGGCTTTCTTAACAGGTGGGCTTACAAATCCATGGCAGGGCATTGCACATTTTCCACAGAAAGTCTTGTCTTTTCACAAGAGTGTGTTGCACACAGGAACATCATCCATCTTGTGAGTCATTGCAGGAAAAACGTGAGAACCTCTGATCTGAAATATGGTTCTAAAAAAAAAAAAATCGACCCTGTGACACTTATATCTATGTATTTATAAACAATGGTTGTTAGATTCACTACATTCTATTTAGCATGTAAACTTCAGAGCAGTGTTTCCCAAAGTGATGTTCATATTATTAGTGGTATCAGGGATGCTTCTAGGTGGTACACACGTGAATTTATTTAACAGTTTTAAGATGATGAAAGAAAATATGTAACAATCACATTCAATCCATGCCATGTGGCTTAAGGATAAGGCTATGTTTTAAGAAAAACAGTATAGAAGTGCAGATTATATATTACATAAATATGGGTACACAGGTAAGGATGGGGAAAGATTGTTTTCAAGTCTTTTTTTGTTTTTGTTTGTTTGTTTTGCAGGTTGTAAATTTTATTCACACACACACACAACAACAACTTTGTGGAGTAGACAAGGTTTCAAGTCATTTGCAACAAGGAGTGAAATGAACTGTTTTTCAGGTTTGTTTTCTAGCTCACTCCTACCTAGGCTGACTAGACGTTACTGTTTGAAGGGGGACAGAGGACAACAGTACTGTCCCGTTTCAAACAGTACATATGCTCAGCCTAGTCTCCCTGGACTAAATTCAAGATGTCAGTAGGCTGACCATACATACCGTTTGAAATGGGACAGTAGCATTGTTTCTTGTCCCATTTAGAACGGTACCATCTGGTCATCCTATCTGTACCCTGTCTTGGAAGATTCTGGCTAATTGAGTTCTCGCTGTATTTATCTTCAGGTGACTCCTTAGAAGGCTGTGTGTCCGTTGAAGTATGGGGACATAGAGTTAGATGAAAATGGTGGCTTTTATAAAACATGCCTTTTTTTCTGATGATAAATTAGTCTGGCTAAGAGTTAATCATTTTAATAATTATCAGAAAAATATCTGATTTCCTTCCAGACTTGTGAATTCCTTTGCCATGCCATAGCAGGGCTCATAGGTGAACAGGACAGACAGAAAATAATAAGGGGGTGCTGGCTGCTTGTCTCCGTATCCCCTCCTTCCAGAGCGTTGTCTGCAGGGCGCTGTACCCGCTCATCGCTTCCCCGGGGGTTCTTCCTGGGATCCGGAGCCTCGGTGCCTATGGCTATGAAGGGCAGTAGTGTGTCATTTTGTAGCCAAAAATCCATGCTCCCCTTTTGTACCTTGTTAAAATACCATTTGGAGAAAGTTTGGAAAGGAAACTCATAAAGTACAAATTTATTTTCCTGTAATCTGTATTTCCTTTGCTTGAAGGAATACACTAGATTAATCTAAACAATGACCCAAAAAAAATTTTTTTAATATTGTTAACAGAATGTTTTTGTGGAGAAATGAGAAAAATACAAGGATAAAAGGGAATATTTTACAGGCAGTGGAGATATTTGCAACAATTTGTTTTTCTTTCAGAGCATAGTGCAGGTTATCTTTCTACTTACTTCAGAAAGATTATTTTAGGTTTTGAATAAATTTGGTATCCTCCAAAAGATAGAGGTTAAGTTTGAGTAGAAGGGAGGTTGGGAGGCAGAAAGAAGGGGAGGGAAGGAAGGAGAGAAGGCGGTAGGAAGGGGAAGAGATTGAGAGGTTGAGATTTCAACAATTACCACAAGATGGCAGCAGCTGTACAATATTTAACAATTGTACAACTAGTTTGTACAATTTTAAAGTATATTCTCAAACATATAACTTTCTTAATACTAAAATGTAAGTGTTTGGAAAATGTATCATCACATACATATAGTAGTGTTTTGTTTTTACAATTAGTAATTTTGGGGAATGTATTTAAGAAGCTAAAGTGAAGTGTTCTTAAAAAAAAGAGAAATCGTGTACTTTGCATGGCAGAGTCTTTGAACATTGATTTCAGGCTGAGGGAAATTCCTAAAACCCCTCTGAGAAAACCTCTAAACTCATACTTGGCAGAGAGAAGAAAATTTAAATAATGGAAAATTAATAGTATTAAAAATATATGTGTGTATGTAGACAGAATCATGAAGGAAATGGTTTCTTACTCCTTCTCCCCACATGAAGAACTAAGATTTTATTATAAACAAAAATTTGATCAGCTATTAGAAGTAACTTCTAACAGCTCCTAGTAGGTTGTTTGATTTCTTTGATAATTCTGTGATTCTAGAATATAATTAAGTAAATCTTATTATAGCTTGTGGTAATCTGAGTTCCTTCTTAGAAAACATATTAATAATCTGGCTAATGTGATTATTTTCATATATCAAAATGTTATCTAGAGAAAAGCAAAGTGTTTTATGGGATGCTGTAAATATAAGCTGCTTTTCAATAATTTTAGGGTAAAAAGAAACCAGTGTAGTCTGACCTGCCCCAAAGGGATAAATTGTGGGTCACATCTAAAGGATTATAAGTTTTTGAATCAATATTCCCCTGGAAAGTGCCATTCAGTCTTCCTGTAAAAGGCTATTTCATTCAGCCGATGACCTGGCTCATGTGAAACCCCCAGGAGACTGGAAGTGAAGCCGTGTGGCTCATGGCATCATTTGTGATTTAACGCTGAGCAGAAATGTTCTTGTTTTGGTCTGCCCCAGTAAGGAAGGGTCAATGCCGAAATGAAGTTGTACTCTGAGTAAAAAGAAGTCAGTTCTGAATCAATGCACTCACTTGTCCTCTGTAATGGCTCTAAAGAGAGTGTATTAGATTGTACTTAGATAAGCAAGTTGGGAAAAAGAGAAAATTTAAAACAGTCCATATTTTGATACCCTATATGAAAACAAATTGCCTTTGTAAAAAGTATTTTGAAACTCTGATATATTTATTTGAATCTTTCAGTATATAAAAATGCATGCTCTTTAGGGCAATAATTTATGAGGACTGTCCAGAAAAAACCCAGCTAGTGTCAATATAATGAGAATGGTTACGTGACTGGTTATTTTCACGACAACCCTTGTATGTTTTTCCAAGGTTAGGTTAAAAAAATGGTATATAGTCTGACTGCAAGGGAGAATCAAAGGTAAATCAAATGTTCGATATGGTTTCTGTTGTCTGTAGGGCCAAGAAAGAAAATCTAGTCTTTATTAGACATGGTTAATCAAGAGATAAGTTGTAATACCTTTTGTTTTCTCCGATCTTTCTGATTTATCAAGGCAAGAAAAATTCCTGAAGTATCGAGGCAGAGTTTGAAGCATCCTACCTTGAATCTTCTACTTATCTAGCCTTACCATGTGGCTCCAGGGCATCCTGGGCGATGTCCACACGAGGTGAAAAAGGCTGTGGATTCTCTGGGCTGCTTGATACTAAAGAAATCAAGAAAATACACTCTGTGTGTGTGTGTGTGTGTGTGTGTGTGTGTGTGTGTGTGTGTGTGTGTGTGGTCTGTATCCCTACTCACCGTGTTAAAATCTGGCATACTTTTTGATACTTGGGGGCATACACTACATCTCAAATTTGATGATTTTTACTCTTTTCTTGGGCTATATCTATTTCTGTGATTGTTTTAATTGCCAAAGTGATGCATGCTGGTTGTCAGACAATAAAAAGATATACAAAATATAATTATCATTTCCTTCAGTCTTCCCCACCTGTCCCCAACAGACAGCCAATGTTAACCTTTCTGGATGTTCATGCAAACCTTTATACGTGAATAGAGTGAACCTCCCTGTCCATTTGGAGGTTTTGTTTTTGTTGTTGTTTTGTTTTGTTTTGTTTTTAACTGAAATGGAATTATTCCACAACACTCTTCAGCAATCTGCTATTTTTTGCTTAATTAGAGCTCTTAGGGTTCTTTTCAGATCAGTCCACAGCAGTCTTTCTAATAGCCACGTACTATTCCATAGTATTCATGTACATCAGCTTATAAATATTGATAGATATTTTTGTTCATTTTTTATGCAAACATAAACAATGCTGCAACTAATATATTTTTTAAGATTTATTTTACTGTTTCAGAGAAGGTGAGAGGACAGAGAGAGAGAGAGAGAAGGGGAGGGCCCAGGGCAGTCTCCGTAGTTGTACATCATTAGTTGTGACATGGTTTCATTCCACACAGGTGGATGTGGGGCCGCATGAGGCAGAAACCAAACTGGGGGTCTTCTGCGTAGAAGGTGAGAACCTTTGGCACCATCCTGGTGATTACCAGTTTTGCCACAGTTTAGCCTATAGGTTTGCATGGGCTGGGGCCGGGAACCGATCCCCAGACCTCAGGGTTACAAGGCAAGTGTGCAATCTGCTGAGCCATCCTGACATCCCCTGCAACTAATATTCTTGTACATATTTCTTCATTTGTGTTTTGTTTATATATGCGATAAATTCTTAAAAGTGAGAGTGCTAGGTCAAAACTGTCACTGATTTTCAGTGTGGCTTTTTAAGTTGATGTGGTTATACACACACTTTTTATATGAGATAAATGATCCTTAACTCTTTCTGTTAAAAATAAAAGGTATGCTGGTGGCATTGACAACATTGATTTTCTATATTAAAGACAAACAGAATGTTTTTAAACATCAAACATACAAATCATAGCAGTAACATGTAGAAAGTTCTTATTCATTTCTTTTTTATATTTGACTTGCTTTCATGAGAACACTTTTTAAAGCAGTGTTTACATGCCCTTTTACTTTACAGATTTACAAAGTTTTTATTGCACTTTTGGCTTTATTTACTTGTTTTCTTTTTTTTCAGTTGAACAAAACTCCTGAGTTCCTACAATGCGATTTCAAAGTAAGGATAAAATTATTTGTATAAGAATCACAATGATTTGTTTTTCTTTCATCAAAATACATTTTTGATACTTTAAGAATCGTGAGGAACTTGTTCCCACTTGGGAAAAATAACAAATTCCAAGTCTCTCAGCAACATTTTTTTTAAAAGACTAGTGGGAAAATTTGGACATATATGGTATTGGAACTACTCAGTGGTGCTTTCTTTTTATAGGATAGTAACCTCTTATAGAAGTTTATTTCTTTTTCTTTTTTTTATCATTGCGATGCTATTGAACTAGAAAGTTACTGAAAGGCAACTTTGCAAACATTTATTTGGATTGGAATTCAATCATTTGAAAGGGAGTAAATCATGAAATTGAAGCCAAAAAGTGAAACTGTTTTTGGAAAGTAGGAAGAATAATCTCAGAGATTTTAGCCCAGAAAAAAGAATAATTAAAACAACTGGCTGAGAGTCACAGACCTCAGGTTGAACTCTGGCACCCCTTGTACATACTCTGGTTGTGTGATTTTAGACAAATTACTTCATTTCTCTTAGCTTTAGTTTCCAAAGCTATAAAATAGGAATAATGATATTTCCTCCTCATGAGGCTTTGTGTACAGGGCATATTCCATACATGTTGGTGGAACAGAAAAGATGATGTGAGTGTAATGTGCTAAGTAAATGTGCTGGCAAGTTATGTAACAGCAGAAGATTTGGAAAGTTTTAGAGACTTTTTAGAAACTTTAGTTCTGGTATTAAGAAATTATAGAACCTCATGCCTGGAAAGGATTTTAGGTGTCCTTATTTATCCCCTTTGATTAACAACACATCAATGACAAAAAGGGAAAATCTAGAGGTTCAGAATGGTTGAGATTTGTAAGAACATGTAGTGGGCCAGCTATGTCAGGTTTGGGGAGACACACAGGAGGCCCCAGAAGAGCCATGCAGAATTGGGGTTCTGCATGGCTGGAGCACCTCCCTGGCTAGGGGTTAGCAACAGTTGTCATATTTTCTTAGGCTGGAAGCCTTATGTTTCTAAAGATTTTCTTTTCCTGCTCTCATTTTCTACCGATGGTTCCGTCTTCTTATGTGATGAGCGCATAACTTTTCATAGCGAGTGGAGTTGCAGACGTACAGATTTGAGTGCAGTCTCTACAGATGTTCTAATAGTGCATTAGACTGCAGTTTACCAGTCTGAGGCTAGAGGGAACAGGGCTTTCACTGAACTTGCCCTGTCTGCTTATCTTCCCAAGTTGACAAGCTCATATACATTTATGTATTCTCAGGGACTGTTTGCAGTTTAAAGGCTGGTTTAGTGTATTTGAGCCTTTTTTTTTTTTCTTCTTAAGATTCATTGTTATTGTTTTTTCACAGAGAGAGAGAGAGAGAGAGAGAGAGAGAGAGAGAGAGAAAGAGAGAAGGGGGAGGGCCCAGAGCAGTCTCCATAGTTGTACATCATTAGTTTCCAATATAGTTTCACTCCACAGGTGAGCACAGGGCAGTTCAGTGCAGGAGTCAGGACAGGGGCCTCCCGCATGGGCCCTGACAAGACCTGAACTTCGGGGAACACCCAGTTCAGCATATGGATCCGCACAGGCCAGGGCTAGGATTTGATCCTTGGACCCAGGGGCTGCCAAGCAAGTGTTCAATCTGCTGAGCGATCCCAGCATCCCCATTGAGCTTTTCAATGGATGAATACTACTACAGATTTTATCTCTCCTAAGGCAGTTTGACTTGTCAGTCCATCTGCTAAGATGTGGGAAGACATGAAGTATATGGGATATCCAAAGTCTGGTTCTGTTCTTACTAGCCTGCCACTATCATGTAAAACTACGTCCAAAGCATCAGCTTCTTCAGTTGTTAAAATGAGGTCATACATGTAAAAGATTTAGCTTAGTGCCTCGTAGAATATGTTCATTCAATAAACGTTCACTCTCATTGTCATTATTTATAGATTCTGACTGCATTTACCAAGTATATAATGACTTTTAACTCTGTGCCAGGAATGGGTTTATGTACATTTCCCCCATATTTCTAGCTCCTTTCTTGGTTCTAATTCTGTTCATTGAAGTAGTTCTGACCCTATTTTCAGTCATTTCCTAAATTATAGATGTCACTCTGGCATAGAATCTAGAACATTTAGGACTTATTTTCCTGTCTTTAGTTTCTATCCATGATATAGTTTTAGTTTTCTTTCTACATATTTCACACCCTCTTACTTACTATTCACTCTTGTAGTGGATTTTGCTGTTTTTAATATTTTATTTTTTTTAGCATATTTTTATTATTTATTTTTGACACAGAGAGAGAGAGAGAGAGAGAGAGAGAGAGAGAGAGAGAGAGAGAGATACAGATACAGAGACAGAGAACTGAATTGGGGAGCTCCCAGTTTAATATATATTTTATTTATTTATTTATTTATTTTGACAGAGGAAAGAGAGAGAGAGAGAGATACAGAGACGGAGAGAGAACTAAACTGGGGGAGCTCCCAGTTCAGCATATGGTTCCGCACTGGCCGGGGCCGGGATTCGATCCTCGGTCCCCGGCTCTGCAAAGTGAGCGCCTAACCCACTGAGCCATCCCGGCTTCCCCAAGGGAGCTCCCAGTTCAGCATATGGTTCTGCACGGGCCGGGGCTGGGATTCGATCCCTGGTCCCTGGTGCTGCAAAGTGAGCGCTTAACCCACTGAGCCATCCCGGCTTCCCCAGGATTTTGCTGTTTTAAGACCCTACCACCAGCACCCCTCTGTAGCTATCTGCTCTTTGTGTTGAACCTTCTCAAACTACATTGTACATGGATCACCTGGGGAATCTTATTAATTGTTTCTGTACTTGCAGTTAGCTCTCATGTGATGCTGATGGTCTTCAGACCCTTAAATAGCAAGGGAACAACCAATGCTTTTCTCTGGCTCCTTCTTCCTTTCTTTTTTTTTTATCTCCCCACCCCCTTTATCAGCAAATAAAGTTTTCCCAGCATATTAAGTACAATCAGACCTAAATGCATGCTAGTGTATTAATGATACATTAACGTGGGTTACCTTATAAGATTAACTCATTATCTAGGAAAACCTAGAGGAAAAATCCTGGTATTCTTTCCCCTGCTGGACAACAAATATGCACAACTGTACATCGTAAAGGCTAATAGCAGAGGTTGTGCTTGGGTTTAATGTCTCTGCTTGTCTTAGTCATATTACTTAGCCTTTTTGAAGGTCAGTTTTCCACCTGTACGACAAGCATAGGAAGGCCCACCTAAAACAGTCTATGCAAAAGACCTGTTATATACATGCCGCAAACGATAGCCATTGCGTTTGGAGTTTTAATAGTAATGCTCTGGAGATAAAGTCAAATTTGTTCCTAAATGAAAAACATGAGATCCAGAAAGAATTTTCATTCAGATAAAGTGGGAAAGTAAGAAATACTAATTCGGCATTGGCAAGAGCTTACTCTATGCAAGGCACTTATTTGCATGATCTCAGTTGCTCTTTCTCAGTAAACCCATGGTTCCTCAGGGTGCCTCAGGCAGGACCTATTGCATGTGTTCTGCATAGGTGAAGAAACTCAGTGCAGACATAGGAAGTGAGTTATTCAGAGTCTCACTGGCCTGGGACTGTCTGGTTCAAGGACTCTTAACAGTGTATTAGATAATAGTCGCATCAGGTGCATAAGAGCAAATATGAATAAACTGGAAAATGGATAGATCAAACCAATGACCAGTGGTTATTAAAGATTTATTTTTATTGTTTTTAACAGAGAGAGAGAGAGAGAGACAGAAACAGACAGAGAGAAGGGGGAGGGCCCAGAGCAGTCTCCTTAGTTGTATGTCATCAGTTTTTCCGACATGGTTTCATTCCATACAGGTAGGAAGGGGTCGCACAGTGTAGGAACTGGGCTGGGGGCCTCCCCCATGGAAGGCACACCCCCTCGAGTCAGGAGCCACCTGGGGGTGGGGGGGGGTGGGGAGGAGAGCAAGAACCAAACTAGAAGCCTCCAGCATGGGAAGTACACCCCAGTTCAGCATATGGGTTCACACAGGCTGGGGTCAGGATTCGAACCTTGGTCCCTGGGGCTGCAAAGCCAGCGTTTAATCCACTGAGCCATCCCTGCTTCCCCACCATCTGTTTTTCTGATCTTTCTTTAAGCCCAAGATATAAAACTGTGACTTCTGAAGTACACTAAGCTCTGTGGAAAGAGGTTTCGGATGAGGTGAAGGGTGAAGGACATATCTTTTAAGAATGATGCAGGGGAAAGCCGGGACGGCTCAGCGGGTTGAGCGCTCGCTTTGAGGCCATGAGGACCGAGGATCGAATCCCGGCTCCGGCCCAGGCAGGACCCACGTGCTGAACTGGGGAGTTCCCACAGTTTGGTTCTCTGGCTGTCTCTGTCTCTGTCTCTCTCTCTATCTGTCAAAAAGTAAAATAGAAATAACTATGCACTGAAG
>PVKE010013824.1:0-35953 GCA_004027555.1 Craseonycteris thonglongyai
AGGAGCGGGGGGACAGTTGTGGGGGGAGGTGGGAGTGGGCACTAGATATAAGGTGATGGAAGGGGAACTGATACTGAGTGATGGGCACACAATACGATGCATGAATGATGTGAGGTGGACTTGTACATCTGTAAACTGTCTAATTGTTACCAACCAATGTAACCTCATCAAATTTAACAATAAATTAAAAAAAAAAAAATCTTTTGTCAGATACCAGATTTGCAGATATTTTATCCATCTCTGTGGGTTTTTTTTTTTTCATTGCCTTAAGCAGTATCTTCACAGAACAAATGTTTTTAATTTTGATGAAGTCCAATTTATTGATTATGCTTTTGGTATCATGACTTAATTCTTTGCCTAACCATAGGTAATAAATTTTTCTCCTATGTTTTAAAAGCTTTATATTTTTATTTTTTAATCTGTGCTCCATTTTGAGGTAATTTTTATGTAAAGTACATATTTCTTGGCCCAGTCAAATAGTAAGTTTTTCTTGAGGACTAGGACCACTCTGCTCCCATTTGTATCCCCTGTTAAGCCTTAAAACAGAATAGGTGCTTACTGAATAGCTGAACTGAATTGACATAATGACAGAGTCGTTATCAAATGGGGTGTAGTGCATGACTTAAAGCCAAAATATCTCAGTGGTCTCACTCTCTTGTGATTATTTTTGGCCAGAGAGAGGGGAGTATGATTAAGGATCACAAAGGGCCATGAGTAGAAGTAACAGCTGTTGGTCCGTGATCCTATGGGCTTGATTAGTAGGAATGGGAAGAAAGAAATATCCCCCTTTTTAGTGTATCTGATCACATTCTTCTCCCAAAGTCGGTTGAAGAACATTGGCATATGGATAAAGAGCCTACAGCTCATCCTGACCCACACATTTCTGCTTGGTATGGCAGTGTTTTTCACATTATAGTTGACCTTTTCAACCTCATATTATTTGAGAAGAAATATTATAAATGGTCTGTTAATGTACTTGTATGTAATTACTAGAAAAACTGATTGTTGCTGTTTATTTTGAAAAGCATTAAATTAATCGAGTATGATAGGATTCATCAAATATAATGGGCTTTTAACAATAAAAAATAAAATAATAAAAAATAAATAAAAAAAATCAAGGGCTTACTTCCTCAGATACAGGGAATAGGATTTAGAAACATAACAAAGCACATTTGTGAATATTTGCTTCCAACATAAAATAAAAATGTATCAGACACCCATAGTCTCTGTATAGCTCTTCTTTTCAGTCCTTTGACTTTTTCTGTTGATTCATTTAAAAATAAAATAGTAAAGACAGGAGAAGATGAGAAGAAAACATCAAATATATCTCAATGGCTTTTAACATTTCTTAAAGAGTTGCTAGTCTGCCTTTTAGCAGAACATTGTCCAACTTGAGCAATACATTATTACACTCTTTGGTCTGTTGGTTGGTTGGGAATGGGAGCAGAGGGCCCTACAGCAAAGCATAGGAGGCAAGGTCTGTTTACAAGTGAAAGTCTAGAATCACTGTATCCCACATTTCCTTGTACATTTCTGTATTGGTGAAATCTTAAAACATCGAGAGATGATTTTATAAGTAGTTTACCACTTAACAGAACAATTTATAAAGCTGCAAATGAAAGTCATGCATTCACTCTCAGGATTTATATATGGTAGGTCTTCTTCAGCCTACTTCTTAGTTATTGACCATGCCACTAGGGTATTGCCAAACAATGTGTTTTATGAATAAACTGCCTACCTTCCTAAGGATCAACAAATCTTAGACATGTAAATAGCTGGCAAAGATGGGAGTGGGAGGCAGCCTCTAAAATTTTCCCCCATGATCCTTGCCTTATCTCCTGGTATTCCTATCCTTGTGAAATCCCTTTCACTTGACTGTGGGCTGGACTTAAGGACTTTCTTCTAATGAATAGAATACTGCAGAAATGATATCCAAGTGTACTTCTGAGATTAGGTTTTAAAAAGGCTTGAATTTCCATCTTGGATCCTCTCCATCTGTCTCTCTTTCTGTCTGTCTTTCTGTCTCTCTCCCCTGGCTTGCTAACACTCTGGGGGAAGCTGGCTGCCATATTTCAAGGCAGACTCTGAAGAAGTCTATGTGACTGAGTTTGGAAGCAGATTGTACTTTAGTCAGGTCTTGAGATGCCTGAAGTCCTGGCCAATGTGTTGCTTGCACCCTTATAAGAGACCTAAACCAGAACTGGCCAACTAAGCCACTCCCAGATTTTCTGACCCATAAAACTGTGAGATTGTGTTTGTAGTTGTCAGTCTCTTAAGTTGTACAGTATTTTGTTATGTAGCAATAAATATATAACTGAAACAGTTAAGGCTCTTGCTATAAATATATTAGAAATGGTAATTCCACCCATGCATATGAAAACAGAACTGTGGAACCAATAAGAGCCTGAGAAGTGATTAATCATCTCTAAGATACTATATATTCTACTTATGTAGTTGAAATATTTTTTTTCCCCTTCCTTATAATGCAAGCTTCATGAGAGAAGAGGTATTAAAATTGTTTTGTACACTTCTATAACCTTAGTATGTGAAATAGTGAAGCAAAGGGCATAATTTCTCAATAAGTGATCAGAATTTCCACATTCTATGGCAATATAGAATAGTGATGATCACAGTGACTTACTATAAAAAAATAGCTTAGTTAAGTGGAATAGACTTTGTATAGTCCTTTTTTTAATTGTGTCGTATTTATTTTTTATTGTATTTAGCCTATACATTAAAAAAAAAAGATTTATTTTATTGTTTTTGACAGAAACAGAGAATGGGAGACAGAGAGAGACAGAGAGAAGGGGCGGGCCCAGAGCAGTTCCCACAGTTGCATATCATCAGTTTTCTACTTGTTTTCAGTCCACACAGGTGGGCAGGGCTGCACAGGGTGGGAACTGGGATGGGGGCCTCCCATATGGGAGGCACGCCCCCCTTGAGCCAGGGGCTGAACCAGGGGGCAAGAACCGAACTGGGGGCCTCCTACATGGGAAGGACACCCCAGTTCAGCATATGGGTTCGCACTGGCCAGGTCTGGACTCAATCCTCAGTCCCCAGGGCTGCAAAGCAAACTCTCAACCTACTGAGCCATCCTGGCCCAACCTATACATTTTTAATGTTTCATATTTCATTTGAGAACAGTGCCTTGTAGAGATGGAGTTAATCTAGCTTTAAAAGTCGTTTAATTACCTCATTTAAGAGTGCTGACCTCCTTCTAGGTCAATCTGTCTCATTCTTTGTGACTGCTCATGTTACATTCTGAGCTATTTTCTTCTGGCCATCATATTTAGAATTGTTAAGTGTTCTCTCTCACACTCTTTTTCTCCAGTCCTCCCTTTTCTCTGTAGCATTTATCACCTCTAAGATACTATATATTCTCCATACTTAGTTTTATTATTTTTTCTCTCTTTTTTTTCTGTTATAAGCTTTATGAGAGAAGGGATTTAAAAAAATTGTGTTTTGTGTATTACTGTAATGCCAGCATCTAAAATGGTGCATGGCACATTATGGGTCCTTAGTAAATATTTGATGAGGTAAAGATTGCCTTTGTTGTCAGCATTTCTGGGAAAAGCATCTATTTTGAAGCTGTTAAGTTAAATCATATAAAATTACTGATATTTGATTCCATTTTGGACTTATAAAATGGCAATTGTGTATTGAACCTAACAAATAGCTAGTAATTTGATTATCCTATGCAATATTGCTATTAATAGGAATTTTTCAAAGAAAATTTATGCAGTTTATGATTGCATGGTGATTTATAAAGATGTACTCTTTTTTAAAAAGATTTGTTTTATTGTTTTTGATAGAGAAACAGAGACAGAGAGAGACAGAGAGAAGAGGTAGGGCCCAGAGCAGTCTCCATAGTTGTACGTCATTAATTTTCAATGTGATTTCATTCCACACAGGTGGGTGGGGGACCACGCAGGATGGGAACAGGGCTGGGGGCCTTCCGCATGGGAAGCATGTCCCTGTGAACTGGGGGCCGAACTGGGTGACCTCCCATATGGGAAGTTCACTCTGGCAAGAACTGAACTGGAGATACACTCCAGTTCATCATATGGGTCTTCATGGGCTGGGGCTAGGGTTGGGACTCGATCCTTAGACCCCTGGGTCCGGACTTGATCCTCAGACCCTGGGGCTATAAGACAAGCCCTTAACTTGCTGACCCATCCTAGTTTCCCTTATAGATGCACTCTTGATAGGAATATGATATTGAGATTTTTGAAGATCTCTAGTAATAGGATTCTTCTATTATTTATGCCCCTTTTTATTAAAAAAATTTTCCCATCTCTTCCACAAGCTTTATAAGGAATATACTGAAATATTAATAGATGCATTCTACCTTTTGAGCTGCCATGGCTTAGAAACACTATTGCTAACTGAATCTATTGATAAATAGTAGACTGGACCTTAACTTTCTTATCAGTTCTTGCTGAAGAATGAATACCCAGAAAGTAGTGTGTCAGAGTAAATTGAGTCTAACACAGGGATGTCCAATCTTTTGGCTTCCCTAGGCCACATTGGAAGAAGAATTGTCTTAGACCACATATAATACACTAACACTAACAATAGCTCATGAGCTTAAAAAAAAAAAATCGCAAAAAAGTCTCACAATCTTTTAAGAAAGTTTATGAATTTGTGTTGGGCTGTATTCAAAGCTGTTCTGGGCTCCATGTGGCGCAGGGGCTGCAGGTTGGTTGACCTTGGTCTAACAGAAGGCAAAGCTATGCTGCAGTCAGTATCAAGGAAGGGAGCCTGCGGGGTGCCCTTTTTGAGAGGCTTCTGTGATGACAGGCCCAGAGCACTCAAAAAGATGGCTCCTTGCACTTCCACTGCCATCATCCAAAAGACAGACCAGCCATCTCTGTGGACCCCAGCCCAGGACCTACAGTTTTGTTCTACATTTCTGTTTCTTTTATTATTTTCAGAAAACAAAAATGTGTGTACACACAACACACATACATAAACACATATATACACACAGGCCCGTGATCTGACAGAAACTCTTTGTGCTGCCATTAGATAGATAGGGTAAGAAATACTGGAACTGCATGAACATTTTGTTAGTCTGTGGTAAAAATAGTACAGAATATTAGAATATTTTAGATTGGGATTCCTATAGAAAATCTAGGTGATATGATAGCCTTATCTCTGTTTATTATGCCATTTACTTATTGTGCATTTGCTGACTGCATTGTAAAAATATTAGGAATTATAAGTATTGAATATTCTGTATCTGGATATTTAAAATGCAGTTTTGCAAGAGTCTTGCTTCATGGGTTTGTCTTTTTCTGTGTCCCCCTTTGAATATCTTCAGCCATGTTTTCTTGTCCATCTGTGTAATCTCCCTGGGTGTTCTCATACATATTAACTACAGCTACATATGGAAAATTTCTGTATCTCTAGCTCCATGCCAGATTTTGCCATGAATTTTTTACTCTTACAGCCAGCTACTCACTGTACTTTTTTTTTTTACTAAATCCTATAGATTCTTCAACTCAATCTGTTCAAAAAGCTCCTCTTGAACTCCCAGAAATAGTCCCCTCAGGCTGCTCATGATGAAACCTGAAAGTCATCACAGTCTCCTCCCTTTCCTTCATCCCTTTGAATGATCAAGTCTCATCAGTTCTATTTCCAAATACTTCCCAAATCTATCACTCCACTCATCTCCAGTGCTACCCCCACGGATCTTCATCATTTCTTACCTGGACTTCTGCAAAAGATTCCTACCTGGTTTTTCTGCTCCAGACTCATTCTCATTCTTACTCTCTAACCCCTTAACATGGTGTCTGTCATTTTCCACACTTCTTTCAGAGTCACTTCCTAAATCATAAGTATGATCATATTATTTCCAGATTGAATGCCTCCAGCGACTTGTCATCTGCAGAATGCAGCCCAGGCTCTTTAATGTGATACACAAAACCATTCATCATGTGGTTCTCCTTTCTTCTTTAGCTTAATCTCTCCCCAGTGCTCTAAAGCATTACAAAGACTCCATCCAGTTCCCTGAAGGTTAACAGTTCTTTCACATCTCTGTGATTTTTTTTCTTCATTCAGTTAATCCCTGAACCAATATACCCACTTCTGAGAAACCTTCCCAGAGTTAAGTGCTCAACCTCTGTAGCTGCCTTTCTGTAAAATCACTTATCTGAGTGTTTCATAAATTTCTGTTCATTCATCTAGCCTTGTGACTAGCCCTTCTGGACTCTGAGCTTAAGATAAAGGGCTTTTTAAAATCTTTTTCCGAAGTGTTTATCACAGGGTTTGGCATATAGGTGTTCAGTAAATGTGTGACTAAACACATTATGCCCATTATGAATAGACATAATGATATAGTGAATGGGTATAATGATAGAGTGAAAAAACAATTGATGAAGTCAGATGATCTGTCTGCCTGACAGTTTCCTTACCAATATGTGGAGATGGTTGGATCTCCCAGTGCTGCTCTAATAATTCTGGACAGTAGGAAACTTGTTTGAGCTCTATGTGTTAACCTCTGCTGAATTGAAGCAGTGACCATGAGTGTGTCATTCAGCCTTTGTAAACCTCAGATTCTTCATCTGTCAAGTGACAGATACAGGAATATTTGCCTCCCATGTTTGTGGTAGAGATAGCAATATCTGAAATGTAATAGGAACCTTATACAGTCTTCTTTTTTCCTTCCTTCATGTTTCCTATTATTTAATGACTAATTTATTTCTCTATTTGGTCCATATAAGTACTTCCAAAAATATTATAGTTTCTTCCCAGGAATGCATCTTTTTTTCTTTTTTTTTTAATTGTTTTTGACAGAGACAGAGAGACAGGGGGTGGGGGGTGGGGCCAGAGCAGTCTCCATAGTTGCACGTCATTAGTTTTCTATGTAGTTTCAGTCCACAGGTAGGCATGGAGCTGCGTACGGCAGGAACCAGCCAGGAGCCTCCCGCATGGGAGGCACACCGCCATGAGCAGGGGGCCTCCCACCTAGGAAGCTCATCCTGGTGAGAGCCATACTGGGGGCACACCCCAGTTCAGCATATGGGTCTGCATGGGCCGGGGCCGGGACTTGATCCTTGGGCCTCAGTGCTGCAAGAAGAGCGCTCACCCCACTGAGCCGTCTTGGCATCCCAGCATCTTTTCATAATTTTTAGTGTTTTAGACTCTTTGGGAACTTTTTTTCCCAAAGAAATAGTTAACTTTATCTCCCCACCCTCCTCCGCCCCCCAAGGAAATAGTTTATCTCCATAAAGCTTGTATTTGTTTTATACTACTTTGTACCATGGTTATCTCTCTGGACTTACTTGTGTGCTTTTAAAGGCTGGACCCATTTCAAGGCTTACTTCTCCAAAGTTAAAAATTTGCACTCTATCAGAAATTTATTACTAATAATATACAAATACTGTAAAATTGCAGGATGAAAAATTAATGTACAAAAAACAATTTTTATATGCCAACAATGAAACTTCAGAGAGATGAGAAAATTCATTCCTTTTGTAATTGCAAAAAAAAAAAAAAAAAAAATGGAATACCTAAGAATAAATCTAACAAAGAATGTGAAGGACTTGTACACTGAAAACTGTAGGACATTTTAAAAATAAATTGAATTAGACAAAAAGAAATGGAAAGATATTCCATGTTCATGGATTGGAATAATTGACATAGTTAAAATGGCCATATTACCCAAAGCACTATACAGATTCAGTGCTATTCCCATCAAAATCCCATAGACATTCTTTCAAGAAATAGATAAAAAAAAAAAGTCATCAAATTCATAGGGAACCACATGAGACCCTGAATCACCAAAGCTATCCTAAGGAAAAAGGATAAAGCTGGGGGCATCTCACTGCCTGACTTTAATCTGTACTACAAAGCCTCAGAAATCAAAACAGCTTGGTATTGGCAGAAAAACAGATACACAGATCAATGGAACAGAATTGAAAAACCCAGAAATAAACCCACAAATATATTGACAGATTTTTTTCGACAAAGGGGCGAAAAATGTATAGTGGGGAAAATAAAGCCTCTTCAGTAAATGGTGCTGGGATAATTGGAAAACCATATGCAAAGGACTGAATCTGAACTGTGATCTGTCACTGTATGCCAAAATTACCTCAAAATGGATTGAAGACCTCCCAGTGAGACCCGAAACAATAAACTGCTTAGAAAAAAACATTGTTACTAAATTTATAGACTTGGGGTTCAGGGGGTACTTTATGAACCTGACCTCAATGGCAAGGGAAGTAAAAGCAAAAATAAATGAATGGGACTTTATCAAACTAAAATGCTTCTGCACAAAGCAAAGAGACAACCAACCAATTGGAAGAAAATATTTGCAAACAATGCCTCTAATAAAGGGCTACTATCTAAAATATATAAAGAACTTGTACAACTCAACAACAAAACAATCCAATTAAAAAATGGGCAGTAGACCTAAACAGACACTTTTCTCATGAAGACATACAAATGGCCAACAGATACTTGAAAAAATGCTCAACATTGCTAGCAATTAGGGAAATACAAATTAAAATCACCATGAGATACCACCTCACACCTGTTGCAATGGTTATAATCAACAAGACAAGGAATAAGTTCTGGAGAGGCTGTGGAAAAAAAGGAACCCTCATATACTATTGGTGGGAA
Source organism: Craseonycteris thonglongyai (assembly GCA_004027555.1). NCBI lineage: Eukaryota > Metazoa > Chordata > Mammalia > Chiroptera > Craseonycteridae > Craseonycteris > Craseonycteris thonglongyai. The sequence goes on from PVKE010013824.1 coordinate 8,626, forward strand.
TGTAAATTGGTACAAACACTACGGATGGAGATTCCTTAAAAAATTAGGAGTGGAATTGCCTGCCATATGACCCGGCAATTCTACCCCCCAAACTAGAAAACCTTAATTCACAAAGATACCGTATATGAATTCATTGTATTCATTGAATACAATGAATACAATGTTCATTGTAGCACTGTTCACACTGGCCAAGTCATGGGAAACAACCAAAGTGTCCTTTGACAAATGACTGAATAAAGTATTCCATTTACACAGTGGAATATTACTCAGCAATAATAAAAGATGAAATACAGCCGTTTGTGGCAACATGGATGGACCTTGAAACCATCTTATTAAGTAAGACTGAAAGAATCAAGAAACACATGACCTCACTTATAGGTGGAATATAAAACTGAAAGTAACAAAGAAACAAAAACTCATGGACACAGTCAATAGTTTTGTGGTTACTTGAGCATAAAGGGGAAGGTAGGTGGGAAAGTGGGATGGGGAAGGAGTAGGGAAGGGCATCTAATATATGGTGATGGAGGAGAGCTATTCTGGGTGGTGAGCACATAATGAAATGCATAGATGATGTAATGTAGAGTTGCACACCTGGAAACTATGTAATTGTTACCAACCAATGTCACCCTAATAAATTTAACAATTAGTAAAAAAAAAATTTGCATTACTCCTCACATTCTAAAATTATTTTTGTCTTAGCCACACAGAGAGATATTCTAGGAGTAGACACACAGTAAAGAGAATTATTGTTGTTATTTTTTTAAACTTAGTGTTCTGCATTCTTTCTCTGTAAATAGGCACACTGTCCTCTTATTGAACAGAGGAAATAAGGAATAATCCGGCAGTTGATTCTTTGAAGGCATTTGTTTCCTTAGCAATCATACCACCACTTTCTAATCTCTTTCTCCAAACTCATGCTACTCAGAACTGAACTTCAGTTGGCCTACTTGGAAGACTGATGAGACTAACCTGCAACTATTTTCTAGTTTCTTCAAGTTAAAAGAGACTGTTCTAGTAACGTTATTCCCTTCAGAGATTTGATGAATTAAGAAACCCAGATAATTTTTGAAGGTGGAGGTATGAATAGGAGGGAGTGGCAGAGGACTAGAATTACCACCTGTGATCCCTTCTCATGACTATCTTAAATATCTCAAGTAATGATAGTGCTTTACTTTCCCAAATACTCCTACTATCCAAGATGGTAAAGGAAATATAATAAATACTATGATAGAATGGAGCCTATAAGAAATACTGGATAATGATGATTCATAAATTGGATAGAATATGATGAGTTCATAGGTGAATTCACATCTATTTTTCAGGGTCATATATTTCTATGAAAGTATTAAAGGCTTTTGTAAAGTATATATAAGTTGCAATAGAACTTCAGTTGGATTGAATGGAATTGCTAGGTAATAAGGTATGCAAATGTTTAACTTTAATAGATGCCATCAAATAACTTCCTAAATAGTTATACCAGTTTACTCTTCTAGCAGCAATGTATTGCAATTCCATTTGCTCCACATTCTGTTTATTACATGAAAACTCTGTTTTTTCAACCTTTTTCATTTTATACATTTTGTTTAGCATGTGGCAGTATTTCATTGTGATTTTTGTTTGTTTTTCCTAATGAAGGTGAATGCCTCTTTATAAGATAACCAGCCATTATCTTTTGACCATTTGGATGTCAGTATCGTTTGTAAAGTTTCTGTTTTTTTGTTTATTTTTCTATTAAATTGAAAATGTTTTTATTGATTTGTAGCCATTTTTTATTTATCCCGGATAGGAGTCCTTTGTTGTATGTATTGTTAGAAACATATTATCTTACACTGTAGCTTGTATTTTTAAACTCTTCATGGTGTCTTTTGATGAACAGAATTCTTGGCTTTAACATTATAGTCTAATTTATCAGTTTTTTTCTTTATACTGTCAGCGGATGGTTGGTCCTTGGCACCAATTCAACGCCAGCAGGGATCCTCAATTTGGGGTGCAGTGAAGAGGGAAACTATTCAGTGCAAACAGCTCAATTGTGATACAGCATGTCTGTAGAACAGCTCGGTAGTGTCACTCAATTATATAGCAGCATGGCTGTGAGGCGGCCCTGGGGCCAGGCCCCTCTCTGGCTACAGCTCTTCTCTGCTCTACTTGTTCCAGTCTGGTCTGCTTTGCTCTGGCAAAACATCTTCATTCTTTCAGCTTTAGCCGGGAAACACAGTCTTCAGCCTTCGTTGGAAGGAAATATGTGCTCCCTGAACCCTAGGGGAGCTGACTTATATAGGCATCAGAAGTTTCCACCCCTGGTCCCTGATTGGTTCATTCTCATGCAAATGAGGACTCCAAATTTTTACAGTTTGGTGCAAAAGGCACTGTCCTAATTGGTCAGAATGGAGCCACTCTGGTTGGTGAAGATAATGATGGGGCTATAGGTGCACACCTCCATTTGGATGTGGAAAGCCTCTGATTGAAATACTGTTTCAGGAACTTCTTGCTAAGGAAGGGTTGACCCAGATGGTAGGAACATGGTACAGAAGGTAGCCAGCCTCGTTCAGGCTTTTCTCCCTGAAGGACGGTTTGCATGAAAGGCCCCTGTTTAGAAAAGGTTGTTAGGCTCTTACATTTGAGCCTACTTAACCACCAGGAGTCAGTCCTTCATGACAGGGTCCACTATACTTAGCACTTTTGTGTCCTGTTTAGCAAATCATTGTCTATTAGAAATTGTCATCTAGAAGCTTTATTGTTTACCCTTCACATTTAGATTTAAGATATATCTGGAATTGAATTTTGGTCATGGAAATATGGGGTCATTTGATCAGTTGACAAGGCACTGCATATTGAAAAGAAAATGCTTTTTTCACTATACTGCGTTGTCTCCTTTGTCATATATCCATTGACCATATATGTGTGAGACTGTTAACAGATTCTATTTTATCCTTTTGGTTTATTTGTATATTCTTGTGCTGGTACAACGTTCCTTAATTAATGTAGTTTTATAGTCTCTATATCTAGTATAAATTCTCCAGATTCTATTAAGATTTAACAAATTTTAAAATATTTTCTTGGCTGTTCTTGGCCTTTTATCTCATATTATCTGATATAATATTGTTCTTCCTTGTCCTTAACCATTGATGAACTTGTTCAGGACAATCATAACAACTACGTAAGTCGGTCATTTCTAAAACTGAATATTTATAAAAAAGAGAATTGGTCTGGCTAAATGAAAAGCAACTGTAAGAATACTAGAGAAGTAGTGGTTTTTTAAGCATGGGAAAGAAGAGTAGCTTAGCATAGATCTCTTGAACTTTTTTTCTTACCAAATATCTGAGGGCAGCTAAGAAGTTGGGTATATGTTGATTCATTATTAATTATAGAGTATAGTGATAACAGGTTTGGGTATTAGTCACTTTGCTCCTGGTTTTTCACAGTAGCTCTTAATGCAGGAAGAAAAGGCTATTTTAAGTTGTTTTAAAGAGAATTAAGATCATTTCATTACCATTTCTTTGCATATGCCATTTCCTTGAATTTGAGCCTTGAAATAGCTTTACCTGGGTATAGTTCCAAAATAGACTTTGGTTTATCCTTTTGTATTTGAAAGTGATACTGCTGATGAATTAATCTTACTTTTTATGGATAATCATAATATGACATAATTTCTTTAAGATGCAAGTAGATTTATTCTGTCATTAAATAAGGACTGGGGGAAGTCGGGATGGCTCTATGGGTTAAGCGCTCACTTTGCAGTGCCGGGGACCCAGGATCGAATCCCGGCCCCTGCCTGTGCGGACTCATGTGCTGAACTGGGGAGTTCCCCCAGTTCAGTTCTCTCTCTGTCTCTGTATCTCTCTCTCTCTCTCTCACTCTCTGTCAAAAAACAACAACAATAAATAAGGACTGATAATGACAATTAAAATTTGAAGTTTATTATTATCACTGTATTGCTTCTTACCTCATTAATGATAGTATTGTTAAAATGGCATCTTCATGATATTTTCTTTTAAAGATTTATTTTATTGAGTTTTGACAGAGAGAAACAGAGACAGAGAGAGACAGAGAGAAGGGGGAGGGCCCAGAGCAGTCTCCATAGTTGACATTAGTTTTTCCATATAGTTTCACTCCACAGGTGGGCACAGGGCTGTGCAGGGCAGGAACTGGGCCGGGAGCCTCCTGCATAGGTCCCGGCAAGAACTGAACTGGGGGCACACCCCAGTTCAGCATGTGGGTCCGCATGGGCTGGGGCCGGGGCCGGGGCCGGTATTCGATCCTCGGTCCCTGGGGCTTCAAAGCGAGCGCTTAACCCGCTGAGCCATCCCAGCTTTCCCTTTTTCATGATATTTAATATTTTATCTTATATGCTTGGTCTCAAACTTTCAGCTAAAGGGGAATTTTGATTTTCTACATGACCCTTGAACTATGACATAAATCTGTTACAAACTTAATAAATGCTGATCAGAGTCAAGGCTTCCAAGAGAATTGTATACTGAGGAAAGAATTGTATACTGAGGAAAGGCTTGAAGTGAGAGGAATTCATGGCACCAAGCAAGTCAGTGACTTTAGGGCAAGCTTATCCAATCTATGACCTGTGGGCCTCCTGGGGCTCAGGACTGTTTTGAATGTGGCCCAACACAAATTCGTAAGCTTTTTAAAAACAAGATTTTTTTTTTTTTTTTTTTTTTTCAGTTTATCAGCCGTTGTTAGTGTTAGTGTACTTTATGTGTGACCCAAGACAATTCTTCTTCTTCCAATATGGCTCAGGAAAGCCAAAACATTGGACACCCCTACCTAGGGAATGTCAGTCAATAAGAGGCAATTCAGAGGCTAGGTCTAATTTAAATGCTAGATCTGGCCTGAAAGGTAGTGAAATAAGGTAAAAATGAGTTTATCATCCCTAAGAACTTTTGAAATAAGGAAATAAGTTTTCCCTCTGAGAGTTAGTGACAAAAGCAATATATAATTGTTCTTATCATAGTTTCAGTTACTTTAGAAAAAGAATGCAGCCTACCAGACTTTTTAGGAACTAGTATGAATTTATCTAAAGAAAAATGTGTCTGCCAGAAGAGTGATGTTTAAGTGATAGAAACAGGAAAAAAAGTCATAGAGACAAATGCCCATTCAGATATTTTATAAGAAAAAGAGAGTCTTGTTAAGCTGGCCATCCCACTTTAATTTTGGGAGCATATCCCTCCTGTTAATTTGGGTATATGTAATAACAATGGGTCAGCAAGTTTCCAGGATCTAGTCAGGAAAGAACTGATTTTTCAGGAGTCAGCTGTGAAATAAAGTAGAATTTAGTGTTTTACCCCGAAAGAGATAAAAGCTAGCTATTGCCATTGGAAATCAACTGTTCAGAATAATCAGTGCTAGTGGAGATTTCATGAGGCCCAGTCTATAGGAGAGAGGCGGGGGAAAGCCGGGACGGCTCAGCGGGTTGAGCGCTCGCTTTGAGGCCACGAGGACCGAGGATCGAGTCCCGGCTCCGGCCCAGGCAGGACCCACGTGCTGAACTGGGGAGTTCCCACAGTTCGGTTCTCTAACTGTCTCTGTCTCTGTCTCTCTCTCTCTATCTGTCAAAAAGTAAAATAGAAATAACTATGCACTGAAGACAAAAAGATAATTTCTCTCTATAAATGTGAAAAGATAAAAAAAAAAAAAGAAATTATAGGAGAGAGGCATTTATGCAGCAGAGAGAGATCTGGTTCATTATATTTTGGAGTCACATGCATCAGACCATCAGACTACCTTTTGAATATGCACATGACACACCCATTTCCTCTGGTTAGAGTCCATTCCAAGTGTGCAACCTTCAGATGCTTTCATTCTTTATGTACAGCATTTTATTTTATTTAATTTATTTATTTAATATTATAATATTTTATTGTTAAATTTAATGGGGTGACATTGGTTGGTAACAATCAGACAGTTTCCCAATGTACAACTCCACATCACATCACCCATGCATCACATTATGTGCCCAGCTCCCAGAATCAGGTCCCCCTCCAACCCCATATATCTGGTGCCCATTCCCCCCTCCCCACACAACTCTCCCTCCCCCCTCCTCCCTCCTCTCCAGGTAAACACCAAACCATTGAGTGTGTCCATAATGCTGGTGCCCTCTCCCCCCTCCCCTCCCTCTCCCCCTCCCCCCTCCTCCCCTTCCCTCAGGCAATCACCATGTTATTGGGTGTGTCCATAGGTCTTATGTACAGCATTTTAAAGGCCATTTTTCCTCTTATTATTCATGTTCTTTTCTATTTTTCTTTTGGGTTTTGTCTTTTTCTTATTGATGTATAGCAACTCCTTATAGTTTTTATATCTTTCATTGCCAGTTTTGGCTGTTGTGTATATCTACTCTCTGCCTGTAGTCTATCACCTTTGTGATATCTTCATTGTACAGAAATCCTGAATAGTAATGCAATCACCCTAAAGTTTCTTATGTAAGGTTTGTTCCCTGGGGTTTTACTTAACTGATCTTATCCCATCTCAAAGTCACAAAGATATTGCTACTGCTTATTATTTTATTAGCTCCATAGTTTTACCTTTTACATTTAAGTATTTAAACCACCTGGAATTCACTCTCCAGATAGAAATGTGGAATCCCAAATTTACTTTTCTCAAGACGGTAAGCCAGTTTTTCCCATAGCATCTACTAATCAAGCTCTGTTGATAAATAATGTTATCTCTACTATATACCAGCTGCTCATACCAGTTTGTTTCTGGGCTCTTCCTTTTGTTGTCTGTAATATGCCAGTTTTTATCAAAATGGCTTTGTGGTATGTCTTACTCTATGACAAGGTAAGTGTTCATATTTAGGAGGGCATGTCTTGTTTTATTTCATCTCTTTCCCAAAGTTGATATATCTATTCGTGGGCCCTAGTTCATCCACATAAATGCTATATTTGAGTTTGCAAAGTTCTTTTATAAAAAATATCTTCTGGAATTTATAGTGGAATAGTTCTGAATTTAGGCATTAATATGGGGCTTTTTACTTTATTTACAATATCAAATCATTCTGTGAGCATTTATTTTTGTGCTCTCCCTTATTTTTAATTTATTTTTTTATTTTGAGAGAATTACAGACTCACAAGCAGTCTTAAGAAATAATATAGGGAAGACGGGATGGCTCAGTGGTTAAGCACTCACTTTGCAGCCCGGTGACCGAGGATCGAGTCCCGGCCCCGTCCTGTGCAGACCCATGTGCTGAACTGGGGAGTTCCCCCAGTTCAGTTCTCTCTCTGTCTCTGTCTCTCTCTCTCTCTCTGTCAAAAAAAGAAAAGAAACAATATAGAGAGATTTAATGTACCCTTTATTCAGTTTCCCTCAATGATAACATCTTCCAAAACTATACTATAAAATCACAACCAGGATACTGACATTGATGTAATCTATCAATATTTTCCAGATTTCTCCAGTTTTACTTAGACTCATATGTGTGTGTTTTAGTTTTACCCAGGTTTAATTTGACCATGGTGGTAGTTAGATGTGTAGGTTCATATAGCACGTTCCATAACCTTTGTGCTGCCCTTTTATAACCACACCCTGCAACCACTCCCCACATCCACTCCCCTCCATCTTGTCCTTAATTCCTGGCTACCACTGTGTTCTCTATTTCTATTGTCGTTTTAAGAATGTTATATAAATGGGATAATACATTATTCATTACAGTCTTTTAGGGTTGGCTTTTTTCACTGAGTGTAATTCTATGGCTGTGTGTCCAAGTCACTGTGTGTATCAATATTTTGTTCCCTTTTATTGCAGAGTGGCATTCCATGGTATGAAGGTACTATAGTTTGTTGAAGACATCTGGGTTGTTTCTAGTTTGGAGCTATTACAAATAAAATTGTTATGAATATTTGTTTACAGGTTTCTGTGTGAACATAAATTTCCACTTCTCTGAGGTAAAATTATGCCCAAGATTGCAATTGCTGGGTTGTATGGTAATGGTAATTGCATGTTTAGTTGTTTAAGAAACTGCCAAGCTGTTTTTCTAGAGTGACCGTAATATTTACATTCCAGTAATATACGAGGGATCCAGTTTCTCTGCATCCTCACTAGCATTTGTTGTTTTCACTATTTTTTATTTTTAGCCATTCTGATAAGAGTGTAGTGCTATCTTGTGGTTTTAACCCTTTTACTGCCAGCGGGCCAATATATTGGCCAACTTTTTTTACTTGGTTATATGCAGCAAAAGTAAGGGCTTTTGACTTGGTTAAAGTCAACCTGCATAATTCTTCAGTGAGTCTAAGCCCCAAATATATCTTCACCATTTGGAAAAAAACTAGATGTATTAAATAAAATTAAGGACTAGAAATAATTCAAAATCTGGAATATTGCAAAATTCCTGAAAATGGTCTTGGCAGTTTTCGCACACCCCAACGGAAATGGGCTGGCAGTAAAAAGAGTTAATTTGCTTTGCCATTATGGCTAATGAAGTTGAATATCTTTTCACATCCTTGTTTGCCATATCTATCTATCTGTCTGTCTGTATCTTGAGTAAAATGTCTCTTCATGTCTTTTGCCTCACAGCCTTTTAAAATACTCTTTAATTGAATATTACATTTTTCTTACATAAGTATTGTGCATAATTTGTTAGGTTGGTTATTTCCTTTACATTTTATAGATATTGTTGCTGTTGCGAATGGCACCATATTTTTTAATTATATTTTCTATTTTATTAATATTACTATATAGATTTTTTTTTTACCTTACTTTCATCAGCTGAACTCTCTTGTTTGGTTTTCTTTAAAACTAACAATTTGGTCTCTTTCCTTTTAATTCTTATTTTATTTTGTTTTCATTCCTTATTTCATTGGCCAGAATTATACTCAGTTGTGACTGTGATTTTCAACTTCCTTATATTGTTCCCTCTTGTACAGACCAGAGTTAATACAGCAGACCTGAGATTGTTATTCGAGAAAATCCTATTTGTAAGGTTGACCATGGTTGGCATCTGGGAACTTGCATTTCGGGATTTTTCCCACTGTTTCCTAACTGAAGAGTACTTATCATGCCTGAACTGTTTGTTACAAAGTGGTTTATGTTGAACACTTGCTTTCCTTCTGGGAGTCTGGACTTTTGTTGTATCCTAAGCAGGGCATACCTCTGTAGTCAGCCCCTGATAAAAACCTTGGGCACTGAGTCTTTCATGAGCTTCCTCAAGAGACAACACTTTACACATGTTGCCACTGTTTAATTCTGGAAGCATTAAGTGTGTAGTGTGTGGTTCCACAGGAAGAGCACTTTTGGAAGCTTAGATCTGGTTTCTTTTGGACTTTGTTTCATGTACTTTTTCCCTTTGCTAATTTTGCTTTGTAATTAACCTTCTGATGTAATTAATCTCAATTGTGACTACAACTACATATATGCTGAGTCCTATGAGTCCTTCTAGCAGATCACAGGACCAAATATATGAATTTGAGGGGTGGGAAATATACAGTACAGTCCACAGCACTGATGTTTATAGTTTTTGAATCTGTTTATAATATAAATGAATATATAATTTTTTCTTTTTTAAACTGTCAGTTCAATTTTGAAATTAAGATTATACTATCATAAAATGAGTTGGACATCCTTTTTTTTCTGATTTTCTGGGAAATATATAAAGTAGTAAGTAGCTGTTGAATATTTGGTAGAACTCTAGGCTTTGGATCTTTTAGTGGCTGAGGAGTATTTATTATTTAATTTCTTTAGCTTCTGTTTTTCTGTTTAGGTTTTGTTTCTATTTGTGATAGTTTGGGCATTTTACATTTTTTCCCCCAGAAATTTAGCCTTTTTGTTTAGATTTTAAAATTTACCAGCATTGTTTTAATAGCATATTAGTTTGAATGGTTTGCTTTGGATTCTGCTTTTATAAACAAGTCTATAGAGAAGTTTTTTTGGGGTTGGCTGTTATTCTGAGATCCATTCAACTCTGGGACATTGTCAAAGTCATATTCAGTGCTCAGAGCCAGATTATGTGAGTTTACCACATAATTTATTGTCTTGGAGGGATCTTTCTAGTGAATCAGATAGCCTTGCCCAGGCAACACACCTTTGTATTACTACTATATGTGAGCCTTATTCTCCTGATTCTCATTAAAGAGATGAAACTGTGCTAATGGAAGGAAATGGAGTTACCTTTTCTACCCTCTGTACCAGTCTAGAAACTAGAAAAAAACGTGAGGAGTTCAGGGTGACGGCATTGAACAAGGTATAGGGCTGGCTACTCTTGTTTGTGTTAAAGGTGATTTAGAATAGTGGTTTCCAGACTTCTTTTCATTGTGCATCATAACCATTAAAAGTTTTTTTTTAATACACACACATATACACTTACTTATAAACCATATACGTATACATGTATATTGCTATTTAAAACATAAAACATATACAACTAAATTTTAAACATCAGAAGAATTAAATAAGAATGCTAATTTTTAAGTGGTTTAAAATCAATATTCTGTTCAGTAAGTATCAGTATCATTGATATATATAAATTAGAAGATTATTGCATTTAGAAGGTTATATATAACTATATTCTTTTTGATGAAAATAACTTGATTAAAAGTGTTTTATTTTTTTATTGGTTTTATGCTTTGTGATGCAGCAGTTTGATGGCGGTCAGGCCTAAGAGTCAGCGGGTAGACCAGTGGGGTCAGGCCTAGGACTTCATATTAGTAGTGCTTAATTTGTTTCTCTTATTTTTCAAGAAAAAGTTATAGCTTCTGTCTATTTTTTCAGAGTACCACATTATTCCAGGGTAAAATTTATTTTACTAAGAAGATAAAAGAATTTCTTCATATAAAGTTTTTTATTTTATTTATTTTTATTATTTTTATTATTATTTTTTTATTGTTTTGACAGAGAGAGATAGAGAGAGAGAGATACAGAGACAGAGACAGAGAGAGAACTGAACTGGGGGAACTCCCCAGTTCAGCACATGGGCCCGCACGGGCCAGGGCCGGGACCCCATCCTCAGTCCCCAGCGCTGCAAAGCCAGCGCTCAACCCACTGAGCCATCCCGGCTTCCCCCATATAAAGTTTTTTAAAACAGGCAAAACTAAACAATACTTTGTAAGGCATACATACATAGGTAGTAAAAATTTGAAGGAACAAGAGGGTACAAATCAAGACTGGTTACCTGTAGGAGGCTAAAAAGGATTATTGTTGGGGATGTGCACATGGTAAGACGCCATGGAAAGGGCCAGATGTGGTGTGCTGGCCAGGGTGCCACGGTCATAGTTTGAAAGCACATCTACAAGTCTTCATGATGTTTGGGGACAGGTCCAGAGCAGAAGGTCTGTGGAGAGAGGGCAAGGAATGTGGTATGGTAATAATTACACATAACAGTTCTTACTAGATTCCAGACATGATAACCCGAGATAGATGCTTTGTTGTTGTTGTTGTCATTATGGTTATTGTTTTATTATTACAAAGATCAGGCAACCGAAGTCACACCAAGGTTAGTAAATTTGCCCATGGCTCCACTGTTGGCAGAGTTAAGATAGAAAGCTAAGCATTCTGACTCCAGAGCTAGTACCCACCATGCTGTATTACCTCTGCATTAAAAATTATGAGACTCCAGAGCAAGGATCTGTAGTAGCAAGGCAGGAGAGGCTCTGAATAGATTTCACAGATTGGTTTTTTTTTTTCAGACTTTATTAAATTTATTGGGGATGACATTGTTTAATAAAATTATATAGGTTTTAAGCGTACAGTTCTATAACATCATTTATATATTACATTGTGTGTCATATCACCCAAAGTCATATCTCCTTCTTTTATCATATATTTGATCCCTTTTACCCATTTCTACCTCCTCCTCACCCTCCTTTCCCTCTGGTAACCACTAAACTGTTTTCTGTGTGAGTTTTTGTCTGTCTGGTTCATTTGTTGCTTTCAATTTTATATCCCACATATGAGTGAGATCATATGGTTTTTGACTTTTTCGCTTAGCAGAATCTTAGTCTCAAGATCATCCATGTTGTCACAAATGGTAATATTTCAACTTTTCTTATGACTGAGTAATTCCATTGTGTATATCTACCACATCTTCTTTATCTAGTCATCTATCGAACAATGCTTTGGTTGTTTCCCTGTCTTGGCCACTGCAAATAATAGCTGCAGTGAACAAAGGGTACATATATCTTTATGGAAAAATGTGTTCAAATTTTTAGGGTAAATACCTAGAAAGGGGATTGCTTGGTCATATGGTAATTCTATTCTTAATTTTTTGAGGAACCTCTATAGTGGTTGTACCAGTTTACATTCCCACCAGCAGTGTATGAGGGTTCCTTTTTTCTCCACAGCCTCTCCAGCACTTGTTATTCCTTGTCTTGTTGATAATAGCTATTCTATCAGATGTGAGATGGTATCTCATTGTGGTTTTGAGTTGTATTTCCCTAATAGCTAGCGAAGGTGAGCATTTTTTCATGTCTGTTGGCCATTTGTATGTCTTGGGAGAAGTGTCTGTTCAGGTCCTCTGCTCATTTTTAAATTGGATTGTTTGTTTTTTTGTTGCTGACAGATTATTTTTAATGGTGATAAATGAGGGGTACGTGGTAAAGGGTGGGGTGAGGTGGGTGAAGTAGTTTATATATTTTACAGTTCCCAGCTGTTTTGTTTGTTTCGGTAGATAGCACAGAGTCATTTAAAAGGGCTGGAGCAGACAGGAGTAGGATTTAGCACAATACAACCCTTGAGTAGGGAACCCCTGCATGTCCTTGTGAGAAGTACTGTTTGTGGTGCATCTCTAAATAACTTGGTTGTGCACCTTCTGCTGTTTCCTTTTCTTTGCTGCAGTGCAGTGACTCATCCTGAAGGGGCTTGCTTGGCAGGGTAACTGCTATCATTTCTGTCCTGTATACACTGTCACCAGAGTGTGAAAGCTGTGAACAGACAGATGTTATGCTGTAGTCAAGAGACAAAGCGTTCTCTAGGGCATTTCTCTGCTGTGGAATGTGTTTCATTTCTTATCCACTGTGAGAATAAGATGTATAAAGGTCTAGCTTTTGTGTTGGTTCTGACAGGGTATCATTGCACAAGTGCAGCTTAGCTGGTTTCATCTGTTAATATTTAAAGTAATAAACAGCAGTGAAGACTGGATTAAGATTCTGATTAATTTTGTGACCCAGAGCAACCTGCTTGGGGTGGGGGATGGAAAAGGGCCTTTTATGGTAGGGGTTATAAATTTCCTCTTTAAAAAAAAATCAGCAGGAAAGCTGGGATGGCTCTGTGGGTTAAATGCTCACTTTGCAGCCCTGGAACAGAGGATCAAATCCTGGCCCCAGCCTGTGGGGACCCATATGCTGAACTGGGATATGCTTTCCATGTGGGAGGCGCCCAATTCTGTTCTGGCCCCACCGTTTGGCCCCTGGCTTGAGGGGGCGCGCTTCCCATGCAGGAGGCCCCAGCCCAGTTCCCACCCTGCATGCCCCCCCCACACCTATGTAAAATGAAACCATGTCAAAAACTGATGACGTACAACTATGGAGACTGCTTTGGGCCCTCCCTCTTCTCTCTGTCTCTCTCTGTCTCTGTCTTTCTGTTTGTCAAAACAAAACAAAACAAAACAATAAAATAGACTTAAAAAATTTATTAAGAAATCAGCAATACATGTATATATATGGCTTTTAATCATATATTAAAGACAACTAGTCCTTTAAGGAAAAACAGTATTTTCAGCCCTGTCTCTCCCTATTCCTCCTGACTTCTGCACACCCATGTTATCCAGCTCTTTTAGGCATTTCTTCTGAATTTCACATTTCTAATAATATTCTTTTAATGTATAGCTTGTTTTTAATTTTTTTTTTAATTTTTCAATTACAGTTGACAATACTAGTTTCAGTGGTATGAGATAGTGAATTAGGTATATATATATAACTTATGAAGTGATCACCTGATAAATCTAGTGCCCATCTGACACAATATTACAATATTAATGTCTATATTTTTTTATTCTATACTTTACATCTCCAAGACTGTTTCATAACTACCAATTTGTATTTCTTAATCACTTCCCCTTTTTCACCCATCCCCTAAGTCCCCAAACATCTAGCAACCCTCGAGCAACCATCTAGCAATATTCTCTGTATCTATGAGTTGGTTTCTATTTTGTTTGTTCATTTATTTTGTTCTTTGCATTCTGCTTATAAGTGAAATCACATGGCATTTTTCTTTGTCTGACTTACTCCATTCATCACAATATCCTCTAGGTCCATCCATGTTGTTGCAGATGGCAAGATCTCATTTGATCTGAAGTGAAACTCTTCTTGTAGGCAGCATATGTAGGGGTCTTGTTTTCTTATCCATTCAGCCACCTTATGTCTGCCCCACCTAGTCCCTAGGGCTTAGTTTTCAGTCTTATTTTCTGCCAAGTTATCTACTTTCCAGCTTTTCATCTTTAACATTTGGAGGAGGGGATAATTGTACATGGGGAGGGATTGGGGCTGGTTTCTTACTGGTTTTTGTATCTAAGAAGAGGTACCTAAGGGAGACAGATTAAGTACTGTCTTTAAGTAGAGGTTGGTTATACCATGTGTAGAAGGGCTGACTGTGAGCCTGAGAATGCCTCAGCTGTCATAGCACGCTGTTAGATAAGTCCACCATGTTCAGAATTATAAATGGATGCCTTTAACAGCAGCAATTGCAGTCTCCGTTTTTGATATCACTACTATTTTCCCTACCTTTCAGTTGGCTTTGTTCCCTTCTTATTAAGTAAAATCATATGATTATCTTTCTCTGTCTGACTTGTTTCACTTAACATAGACCCTCTAGGTCAGGACTGGAAAAGACATTGATGTCAGCAATTTTGGGGTGTCTGAATTAAGGAAAATGTATAACAGATGCCATATTATGCCATTATTGACACTGTTACTAGCCCCTCCCACCCGCCACCCCCCATTCACATGGTAATTGGAAACGCTTGTGTGTGCTGTTGGATTCTGTGATTTGCAGTGGACCTTTTTAAAAAAGACTTTGATTATTACATTGTGTAATAAAATAAATAGCTAGTGAACTGCAACACTTGGGGAAGATTATAAATAGCCCTTGTCCTGAAAAAGTGCTCAGGCCTGCACTAGGTCTATCCATGTTCCATTCTCTCCTGAACTTATTCTGTTTCATCAAAACTGCCCTTGTAGAGGTAATGATAGCCACCACAATGCCAGACCTAGTGGCCAGATTCTCAATCTATATTTTATTTAACCTCTAAAAGGTGTTTTTCCTCTCACCTAACAGCTTATTCCTTTGTAGTTTCCTCTGCTAGATACTCTTCACTTTCCTGACCTCTAAATGTTGGAAGTCATTGTCAGCTTAGCATGTCCAAATTAAATCTTGATTCCCTCTTTCAGGTATCCTCTCCAGATCAGGAAAAACAGTGATCCTTGACTCCATTAATAGCCCACCTCTGATCTATCAGCAGATCCTGACTGCTCTACCTACAAAACATGTCAAAACTCTAAGCCCTAAAATTTTTATCAACACCATTCATACTTTCATCCAAGAAACTATCAATCATTCTGTGGATCATTGCAAAACTAACCTCCTGACTGGAGCCACCACTTTCCCCTTTGCTTTTCATGGTTTACTCTGAACAGATCTAACACTTAAGTCATATCACATCATTCTTCTGCTGCAAATTTCTAGTGGCTTCACGTCTTGCTTGGAATAAAAGTCAAAACCTTTAACATGATTTACAAAGGCCTGCCTGATCTGGCCCCTGTTGCTTCACTGACTGCATCACCACCACTCTCCTCCATGTTCACCTTGCTCCAGGTAACCTCTCTGTTCTCCAAGAACGTGTCAAGTCCACTTCCACATCAAGACATTTGCTCTTGCCATTTATTTTTGTGTCTCTAAAACTTTCCCAGTTTTCCCAAATGCTATCACCTTATTTCAAGCATGTTTGAAGATCCTTTTCCTGAGCACTCTACCTGAAGCTGTACTCTTTCCATGCCCCAGCCCACCAAACCTCCTTGTCCCTGTTCTGCTTTAGTTTTTTTTTCTTCCTACCTATCACTGCCATCATTTATTCTCCCCCCCCCCCCGCCCCTCCCCACCCGTGGTCTGTCTCTACTTTCTAGCATGAAAGCATCATGAGAGTAGGGACTTTTAATCACAACAAAGTGATAGCACTCAGCAGGTGCCCATGAGTGTTTGTTGAGTAAATGAATAAATGCTCGTATGCTCGTGTATGTATACGGTGGATTATTATGTGTGGTTTGATGGGAAAATAATAATTCTAACTTTCTATTTTAAACTTAGGTGGGTAGTCCTGGTTTATCAAAACCACTTTGGCTTTAGTGTTTAAGATCTCAGTTTGCCAGATGATGCAATTTGCTTAGGCCTTGTTGCTTTTTGAACTGGCAAGAATTTGTAAGTTCTGCCCTTCTGCCAGCATTGTGTGCCATCAAGGTGCTTCATTTTTCTTCATGTGTTTATCAACTGAAGGAGGGACAGAATGCCATTGAGATGATGTAGAGTACATGATTTCTAAGGTCTTCTAGTTAAAAATAATTTCTCTTTAAGATGGACCTTTAAGCCTCTAATGCTCCATTAGATGATTTCTCAGTAGTTTTGATCATTCTAATCATAACATTACTGCCTCATTAGCTGATCCTATTGTTTTCTCATTTGCTTTATAATTAATTTTATTTATAGTCACTTGAATCAAGCTTATTTTGACAAGTGTTTTTAAGGGAAATTTTGGATAGAGACTTTACTAACACTATGCTATGGTTTGATCTGCCTTTAAAAGCATTCTTTATAGATAAAGTACATTCTAAGAATATTAATTATCATATATAGTTAATGCTTCTCTATAACAGAAACAGAAATCTAAAAATTCCAAAGTCAAGATTTCACCTGTGAGCAAATACTACTTATTTTAAAAATCTATTTTCTTAAGTACTCCTTTTTACTCAAGCATCTACTGTCATGGCACTTACATTTTTTACTTGTAAGTATAAAGCCACTATGATTTCTACCATTAAGTTCATTAAGAGGTTTCCACTTAACTCTTAATAAGGTGACACTATTAAATTGAAAAGAGTAGAAATTCATGGTAATAGGGATATATAATGTTTACAGAAGCTAATTACAGGCCTGGGGACCTGGAGTGAATTTTACTCCAGAGAGTTGCATATTCCTCTTGGAGAAAACAGAGATGTTGCTGGATGGTTGGACTGTTTGTTGTTACAGACATGGTAACTTCTGTCAGAGAAAAGAGCTCTAGGCACCATGTAACTTTGATTAATTGGAAAATGAGTAGGCCAGGATGGAATAGAGATAAACAAACAGTAATCAGCATGGTCCAGGTCAGTTATACTACTTGTTAGATGTCACTGTGTAGAATTTTTTAGACAGTATGAACTAAGGACTTTGCTTTAAGATTCTTAAATGAGGTCCTCTTTACATTGTCTTTTGTAGAGGTTCAGAGATATGAGCACTTTTCATAGTTTAACCATTTCTCTCTTTTTTATTTCCTTTCTATATCCCTTTTTTATTTCACCCAACACCAAAAATGCTCTTTCAGAAACACAAAGTAGATCTTTTCTACAAGCTACGCCATGTGATGAATGAGCTTATTGACCTAAGAAGGCAGCTACTGTCTGGTCACCTGACTCAGGATCAGGTGCGGGAGGTTAAGCGGCACATCACCGTGCGCCTGGACTGGGGCAACGAGTAAGTACAATGTCCTCTGGGCATCTCTCAGTTTCATTTACAGTAACTCAGTCCTCATGGAGTTTGTACTTGATCACAGCTTTTCTTTAGCGATTAAAAGGCATAGTCTCCACTAAACTTTGATCGTTGTTTTTATTTTATTTTTTATTTAAATTACTGGAGTGACATTAGTAAATTATATAGATTCCAGGGGTACAATTCTACAATACATCATCCAAGTGTTGCATCATATACTCACCACCCAGCATTGAACTATTACCTTATGATCCATCTTTAATCATTTTTACTGTGAGTAGTTGTGTCAGTTTAGAAAAAGGAGACTCACTAGTTCTACCCACTGAAACTCTCTCAGGCTCCTTTTCACTTCTGGAAAATCAGATTGGACTACATTATTATCTGAGGTTTCTTCCAGCTCAAGCAGGTAGGGTGCTCAGAAAAGGATCTTTGGGAACTAAACTAGACCTCAGTAATCAGAATGTACTTTTGTTTCATCTTTTAGTGCCTTTTTGAAAAATGTGAATTTGGTATAGTTTATGTTTTATAGCCATCCCCCAGTGAATCTGAATAGGAATATACTACAAATGGGAGCTTGTACATCTGCATTTCAGAATACTCTTAACTAATTTGTCATTCAAAAGTAGTTATGTGTGCTCGCTTTGGCAGCACATATACCAAAAGTAGTCATGCATTTATGCAGGGGGTATGGTTATTTGCTCTTGCCATACAAATAAAATTCTAAGACTTTGGTATGGGAAGCTAGAGTATATAGTATTCAGACTTTATTTCTTGCTAGACTTAATAATTGATCTAATTCTTAGGTGCTTTTGTTTCATTCTCTTAAAATCAGGTCCATTGAATGCTGACATGAAATCTTTGAGAAACTTTAAGATATGCATATACTTAAGTATATTAGTAAAAGCCTCAGCTCCTCTTCCTCTCAAGACATCATTGAAATGATGGAAAATAAAAAGAATGGGAGGGAGCCCAACAATAAATGAGATATATGAACCCATTTCTTAGAAGCTAAAAAGTAGATAGAGGATTAGTGACAGAGGACTCTCAGTCTATGTGGAGAAAATTTTAGCTGATGGAGGAGCTGGTCTGCCTATAGCTTCCAGAATTATTGAGGTGCCAGTGTTCCTTTGAGCTTAAAAAAAGGGATTGCTAAAAAGTATGTAAAAGAAATAATCTTACCACCATGAGAGAATGCCTGGCAGCTCTGTGTTTTCCTTTCAGACAGACAAATACAAAGGTCCACTGCCTGGGGGGAAATTGGGTAAGGAGAGTGTGAACTGGGGACCTTATTGCAAGGCCTTTCATATTATGGCATTTAAATCATATGGTCAAAGTATACATATGGTCAGAGTATAATGACCAGATCTCTTCCACTTAGCAGAAGGAGAAGCTTGCTAGTCACCCACTTAATTACAAAAAACCGCCCACACTTCTGGTATCTTTTAAAATCTGAATGGACAATCAAGTATTATTAAATATTTAATGAAATCCTTCCATAGGTAAAAGATGGAGACCAAAATAAAATACTTTTCCCCAGAGGAAATAGCCTTGCCCCATAGAGAATTAGAAATTAGTAAAGAACTTTAAAAAAAAATCTGTGAGTATCCTCCAAGAAATCAGCGGATCCATTATGTAGAATAGAGTGCTATGAAAAAGGAACAAAGAATGTGGTTTCCAAATAAAACATGTAGGAAGACAATTATGTTATATTGGTGGGTGGAGGGGAGAGATGGGGAATGGTTGAGGAAATAAGAGCAATAGAAAGGTTCAATCCAGGGGTTCCAACATCGATGTTATAATTCCTAGGGAAAAAACAAAGGCAATAAAGAATAAATGCTAAAGAAATGCTAGAAGAAAATTTCTCAGAGTCAAAGAACCAGGAGTCTTATGGTTGAGAGGGCCCACCAAATAATATAATGAATGGGGTGTGGTGGAGGGGAAATCCCAAAATCCACAGAAAGGCACATGGAGGTACTTCAGTATTCCAGGGATGATGAGAAGATTCTCAGAAGTTTTCAGACAGGAAAACAGGTCATCTTACAAAAGAATAAGAATTACATTGGTCTCTAAAGTTTTATCTGTAACACTAGATATTAGAACATGATGAAGTAATATCTTCAAAATTTTGTTGGGAGATGATTTGGCAGCCTGAATTTTATGAGCAGCCAAACTTAATAATCAACTGTTATGACCAAAAGAAAGCCATTTTAAAGTTTTCAAGGATGCAGAAGTTATCTTTCACAGCCCCCTTTTTAAGAAGGGAGTTGAGAATGTGTTCTTGCAGAAGTGGAAGAGCAAATCAGGAAAGAGTAAACACAGAACCTAATTACCGTATTTTCCGGCGTATAAGACGACTTTTGAAACGAAAAAAAGTCAGCTGAAAATCGGGGGTCGTCTTATACGCCGAATATATCCCGAAAAACGTCTCGATATGCCGCTAAACGAATTTTCCAACTCGATCCCGCACCAATCACTGCAAGGCTGCTCGGACCGCCTCTCTAACTCAGCCAATCCAAGCAGGCTTTTTATGCATGCAATATACATGTTCTATCAATGTACGGCATATTACGGTATGTTCGAAAAATGTCATTCATTAAAAATTTAATTAAAAAAAGAACTGGTGTTGCCTCGGAAGTGGGGGGTAGTCTTATACAGCGAATATAGGCCTAAACCTATGTTTTAACTGTAAAATTAGGGGGTCGTCTTATATGCCCGGTCGTCTTATACGCCGGAAAATACGGTAACAGTGGATCCAACCTGAAGAGGTACTATTTATCAGTGGAAAAGAAAAAAGTACAATCCTAAATTGGCTATTTGTGACCTTTTGAAGTGATAATATCCTATCTTTGTGTAATTTAAATTACACTCTTTGACTGTTAATAGTGTTGCTTGGTACATACCATAGAATTCTTATATGATACAACATGGATTAAGGTATACCTATACCATAGACCAGACAGTGTTCTCTAAATCTAACTTTGGACAAAATCTTAGCAGAATACAGTATGTTAACTTACAGTTATAGTTACTGAGCCTGTCTCCTCAACCCCAAACTGTACTGTTATGAAATGATATTATTGCATTTATTTTAAAAATTAGTACTAGTAATAATTGCAAACATAACATTACTGTGTACCAAGCAAATTGTTACAGTTGAACTGATGACATTAACAGTTGTATAAATTATGTTACAGTTTAACTGCAACTGTACCCATCAGTAAATGAAGAAGAGAACTATTTTGAGAATATCAGTACCTCTTTATAATAAAACTTGGAAAAAAAGATCAGATTTTGCAGTCATATCTGAAAGATTAATATAGCTTGGAAACAAGTTCAAATTATAATTTGAAAAAGTCTAAGACTATTATAAATACCTGTCAAATTAGTTATTCTACCTTCATGAATAACTTTTTATCAACAAAGTGGTGTGTGTGTCTGTCTGTCTGTCTGTCTGTCTGTCTGTCTTGAGGGGAGTATTTATTCACTTTAATGAACAGAAATCAGGAACATAGTGTCATTCCCCTTCTCCACTTCTTTTCCTTCTCTCTCTCCAAATTCCCCCTCTTCCTGTTTCTATCTTCTTTCTTTCTTTCTCACCCCCCCATTTCACTGCTTTCCTTCCCAACTTCCTCTTTTTTGCATTGCCCCCCACCCCCTTCAGTGGAGACTATAGTCAGTTAAAAACTTAAGTGAGAGCTTTGTAGGTCTGTCATTATTAAAGGCAAAAGACATGTTGCCCCCAAACCAATAGACCTAGTCTCTCTCGTTCTCACTTGAACTACAGTAATTCTTTTGTAAAATCTCCTCCTTACTTTGAAAGAAGGCATTCTGCAAAAATCAAGGCCTCTCATATTATTAGGTTATGTTCTATGCAACAGCCGATAACCATATCCATTGTTTTCATTTTATGCCCTGATACAGTAGTTTCACAATCCTTGTTCTACTACACTTTTATCAATGTCATAAAATATTGAAGCTCAACACAGGTTCAGAGTAAGACAGACCTAGCTTGAGATGAGCCCAACTTTGCTCCCTGAAATATTTAAGATCATATTTGCCAAATTATCTTTATAATGTGAATTGCTGTTTATGATAAGAGAGGTAGAAAAGATGTGCTGCAGCTCTCCGTCTTGCTCTGCCTGGCCCTGTACTGCCTTTACCTGCTGCATTAGTTGACCTCGTTCTGCTTCAGTTTCCTCAATTATAATAAAATGGGTCTAATTCTGTCTTCTTTCCATGGCACTTAGAGATGATATACATAAAATGCCCATCCCAAGTACATGTTCAGTAAAGGGTAGCTAATAATTAGTTATATCTTGTTATATACCATGTCCTAATGCCTTAAAATATTTATTGTATATAATTAATTAACTTTAGATTTGTTTTTATGTTCTGTGGTGCAGACGAGGAACCCCCATAAAAAAGAGGGAATAAAAAATAGAATAGAATATAGAGCATTCAAAAGAAATATAAAATTCAAAGAATTTGATACAGATTCAGGGCCCTTAGAGAAGTGCACCTGCAAGAATATAGAACCAAGGCCATGTCTATCTCTTACTCACTGCTGTGTCTCCCAAGTTCAGCCTGAGCCTAGCAGACAGTAAGTGCTAATAGATATTTATTGAATTATGCATGAATGAACAAATATCAATGACAGGTGGTGAGAGAAGACTAAAGATTTTTCTGAAGACTATTCACCTAAACAATTAGTGAGGCCATTTTTGAAAACTCATCTCTATTCAACATCTGTATGTAGATATACGTAGATATATGTCTCCTGCTTTTGTTCATCTGTTTGAGTCTTTTTTTCCAGACACTATTTCTCTTTGATCGCAATCTTA
Organism: Craseonycteris thonglongyai; assembly: GCA_004027555.1. Classification (NCBI taxonomy): domain Eukaryota; kingdom Metazoa; phylum Chordata; class Mammalia; order Chiroptera; family Craseonycteridae; genus Craseonycteris; species Craseonycteris thonglongyai. The sequence goes on from PVKE010013824.1 coordinate 31,131, forward strand.
TACATTAAGCCATATGTTGACGAATGTTGTAACACATGATAATTATAGCAGTAGCAATTCACAGTGTCCTGAGTGCTTTACACAGGTTAATCCTTACAACAAGCTATGGTAATTTATAAGATGATGTGGCTTGGTGGAAGAGCCAAGGACAAACCAGGCAGTCTAAGCTTAGCCCATGCCTCTATTTTGCTGCATTTCCAGAAAGAAACCTCTCAGAGGGAAAGCTGTGGTGAGCCTGTGTTGCTTCTCACTGGGCAGCATCTTAGCCTTCTCCCAGTGAGGACAGTCCTCCAGTTTAGCTTTAAAACTGCTCTTCCTCCACTGAAGATGATCTTAGTAGAAGGAGCTTGCCTTCTATTTTATGAGATCATGCATTAATCATTCTTTTATTTTCTAAGATAATGAAATTGAGAAACAAAAAGGTACTGTGTTTTAGTAACTTCTAGGAAAAGGAAAAAACACTGTCCTCGGGACAGTTAGCTTGATGAATACCAACACTTGCTTGACTCAGAGTTGCTGTATTTCCTGTATCTGACACCCTTGGTTGGTACATCAAAGGTCCTCAGAGGGCTATGAGTTGAGGGGATGGGTATATGGGTGGATAGTTGAATGGACAGTCCTAGGGCTAAGATAGAGATTGCATAGATGCCAACCTCCAGACAGGGCCCACAGTGTGCGGCCCACTAACAGAGAGCACACACACTCAGTCCTGGCTCTGTTGATTTAGAGCCGTCTGGATTTTTTCTGAAGCTGTTATATTGAAAATGTGTATTTTGATTGGATTATTTGAAAAGTCTTTTTTATTTCTTAATTCTATATTTAGACTGTCATATATTTTGTGACCTCCAGTGCTTAAAGAATATGTATGAAATTTTGTCTTATTTTTGTATTTAAAAAGATTTCAATAGCATGATAGAAAATTTGGAAAATGTTTTAAATGATCAGTTGTATATTCCACTTCCCTAATACAAATACTAATATTTTGTGATCTTTTTGCTGCTTTCCCACATGCATATAAAAGTATTTAAAATATTTAAGATCGTATCTGCAAAATTATCTTTGTAATGCAAATTGCTGTTTATGACAAGAGAGGCAGAAAGGATGGGGTTCAGCTCTCCCTCTTCCTTTGCCTGGCCCACTACTGTCTTTACCTGCTATCGGTGGTAGAAGCCAGAGACCTGAAATTATGTCAGAAAAATTAAAAATAACTAATAAGAGGTGATTGAATGGAGCATTTCTTTGATATAAGAAACAGCATCCCAGTGATAGAAAAATAAAATTTCTTATAGATTTAAGTATATTAACTTCAGAGATTTGATGGCATAGCTTTATCATTAAACTGTAAATTATCATTGTTAAGGCCAACAGTGTATTATTACTGATCTTATCATTGCAAAACTGTGAGGTTTTTTGGGGAGGATTTAGTACTCAGAATTTATTAAAAACAAAAAAAACCTTATTTTGGAAAAACATGAGTTTTTATCCTTTAGTAGAAAAATACATTTCTCCTTTTTATTGCCTGCTAGAAGGTACACATCTAAATTTTAATTCTTAATCATAGTGGTCATACTAGCCTATGCAGTTGGTATGTTTTCTTCTACCTTATTCATTTATAGGTTTGATTTTCCATTTTTATTTTAATCTTATTGCAGTTTTAACTTTTTCACATATTTTTCTATAAAAGAAGGTATAAATTATAACAAATAAAATAAATCTGCCTTTTAGATGTACAATGACTTTATTTTAAATGAGTGAAATTTGTATGTACAGAAAAAGCCTACAGAATTAATTTTACTAGATATTTTAAAAGTACTTTATAGTCTGATTGAAGAGAAAAAAAATACATACTCTTTCCCATTGTCTATGGAATATTTCTATCAGATGCAATAGTTAATAACCTTTATTTTGGAGTAGAGTGGTCACAGAGCATCTTTGAAACCCTAATGAGAGTTGTAAAGCCTCTCTGCTCAGAAAAAAAATTATACATGAACACATGTACATATTATTTTAAGCAGTTTCTGGGGTCCACAGTTCCATTGGATTCCAGGTTTAGAGCTGTTGCTCTAGAGAGTGAGAAGGGAACTAGCATGTATTGACTGACTATAAATGATATACTGTATTTGAACCAAAGAGTTTATTCGGTTATTTCCACTGCCTCATACTACCTCCCAATCAACCATTATTCACTATTACTTCCTCTTTTCTGTGCAAGTTATACTAGATCTTCTAAACGAATCTTTAGTAATAGTACTTCTTGGTTAAATTTTCACCTGAAGATTCTTAAGATGTTGGCTAATACATGTTGAAGTCTTTACTATAGCCCAATGTTAGTGTTAAATTGAAAATGAGATAAGAACTCAACCAAAAGATATATTTATTTGAGTTTAATATCTTTAGCAAGTAATTTTTATGTGTTTGACTTTGAATTACAACTCTACTTGGATCCTGGATAATTTTTCATCCTAATGGAAGTAATGCATGACTGAACCTTGAGTATACTTACAGGATGGGGAGAAATAAAAGAATACGTGTAACTTATTAATGATCTGTAGAAAACCCAACCTTCATGATCTCAAGCAACTTGTTAAAACATAATATTGAGCGACTTCTTACAAGGGAACTGCTTGATGACTAGAATTGTGACAGACTTAAAATCCCTACCCTCATTTATTTAACTAAAGGTGAGCACAATTAAATGTTCCTGAGTAAAGGCTTGTCCCTTCTGGTGCAGTGTCTGATCCTCTGTCCACAAGGTCATGGCAGGTATAGGCTCCCAGACACATAAAAGAGATGAACAATCTGACTGAGGACATGGCATGCTGAGTGTGGTCTTTCTCTTTACTAGGCATTTGGGCCTGGACCTGGTGCCTCGGAAGGACTTTGAAGTAGTGGATTCGGACCAGATTAGTGTCTCAGATCTCTATAAAATGGTAAGAAACATAACACAGGGTTGTTTTATTTTGCACACCTCATTTTTTTTTCCTTTGTTTATTTTTTCTATTTTTTTATGTTATGAAACAATGTTCCTTTGACTTTGTCCCAGTATATTTAAGGGGTCTTTCTTATTCTGTCATTACATATCACACTTGCTTTTTTAAATGAAGGTAAAGCTGTTGGGCTTACTGTAATGTCTAGGGGGCATTTCTCACATGGTTTTGCTGGTGAACAGAGTTCCTTCAGCTACATCAGTTACTAAAATTCTCTCTCTCCCCACCTGTTGAGATGGTAGTTGAAGCTGAAAAAGAGCCAATTATTGGTTAATGTAGTGAGTAAACCTGGAAATAATGTATGAGTATTTCTAAGAGATAAATCCTGGTAAATCTTTAGCTGTCTGTTGATTATTATAAAAATATATTGAATTGACTGATTACCAAGATTACATTCTACAAGCTGAATGAGAAATAGTAGCTAAAAGAAAGTACAACATTTTTAAGTAAAACAAATAAACATTAGAAACCTCAAGTGACAATTAAGCTTAGATTAAGGGACTGGGTAAAAGCTCACTTTGAGGAACTGTAATGTTTTCAAGGAGAATATGTTGGTAAGAATTACAAGTTTTAGAAAGAATAACAAATTTCTCTTTTAAAAAATGTAATATTTTTAGGGACTATAGAGGATATGAAGTATGTTGCTTGGTGAAATTTGCCTAAGTAATATTTATAAAAATCGCTTGTACATATTTGCTTATGTATATTTACTACTATACAAAGGCATTTGTGTACAATAGCCTTAAGTATGCTCCATGCTATGTGATAGGTGTGAGATAAAGAAATTAAAGATGAACAAGACTTATCCCTTTCCTTGAGAATATCATAATCTAGTGCAGGGGTTCCCAACCTTTTTATACCCTAGGGCGCATTCTAAAATATCGGTAGGGCGGCAGGCACCAGCTATTTCTAAGGATATTTATTATTGAACAAGAATAAAAAATAATAAAAATAATTTTAAAATAATAAATTTATTGTACAAATTATATACACACAAAGAAACATATATACAAAATGTAATACAAAGTAAATAAACATGTATAATAAAATCATTTAAAAAAACATAAAAGAAAACATAAAAAATACAATCTGTCAGTGTGATCTTTGGCATTGCATTTCATTGGCCAGTGCCTCGTAATTAGGAGAGTATAACGACAACCCTGTTAGCAAACAATTATTAAGATGCTCATCGGTAAGTCGAGATCTATATCGTGATTTTATTAAATTCATGTTTGAAAACAAAGATTCGCATAAATACGTTGACCCGAAAAACGATTTGATTTTATATGCCGCTTTTTTAAAAAATGTGAACCTTTCTTTGTCGACTATGTTCCATAAGTCCTCTGATATTAAGGATTTTAGCAAAATATCGTTCTTAAGGTTCAAAATTTCTAACTCTAGTTTTTCTGCTTTCCCCTGAACAAGGTCTGCAATACATGCAGCTAGTTCTATTACATTTATTTGGCAAGTAAAAGGATTGATACAGAAGGAGACAATTGGCTCGATATTTGTAAACTGCAGAAATCTCTCTTCAAACTGTTTTTGAAGCACTTGCAGGGTCTCAATAAATAATGACATGTTTAATTCATTGTTACCTAGCATTTTCCTCATATATGGGAAGTGCACGAGAGACTTGGTATGCAGATGTGATATCAACAAAGTCAATTTCGCTTTCAATGCGTTTACAGAGCTTATCATTTCAGCTATATTTTTGTCTTTTCCCTGCAACTCCAAATTGAAAGAATCTAATTTTTCCATGGTGTCAGCAAGAAAACCCAAATCCACCAGCCAGCAAGAGTCTGTTAGTTCATCCTAATTTTCATTTTTATCATGTAT
>PVKE010013825.1:0-35953 GCA_004027555.1 Craseonycteris thonglongyai
TTTTCCCTCTGGGGGTTTGCCTATCAGATGGGCTTCTCTTTATTTTTTCTTTTGGGCTCAGTTGTGGGAGAAGGAGATTTTGGGAGAGGGTTGGGGGAAGCAGACAGCTTCTGTGTCCTGGGGCACTTCAGGTTGCTGTCTTAGCTGTTAGATAGCAGGGTAGTAAAGGTGTGGCCAGGGGTGGGGGCATGTGAGTAGAAGCGAGGGCGTGCCTGAAACACAATAGCAGATTCCTCTTTCAGCAGGGGGGCTGGTGGTTCAGTGCGGGCGGGGTCCAGGAACTCTGGTCTTTCTCTCCTCTGCCTTGCTGCCCCTCCTTCAATCGTATCTGTAAGCCATGCCCGCAGGGCAGCACTTGGATGGGCTGGGGCTTGGCAGAGGCCCCGGTTGGCCACGCAGTCCCGCGCTGGCAATGACACTGCAGCGACCCTGTCAGCAGCCCAGTTGTGTGCGTGTGGGCTGCAACACCCCAGGGGCCCGGTGGGTTGGCTGCCAAGAGCCCAGTTGTGTGCTCGCAAGCAGGCAGCAGTGCTGCAGAGGCCCAGTGGGCAGGGTGCCAAAAGCCGGTCTTTCATGCAGGCAGCAGCGCTGCAGCTGCCTGGTGGGCAGGGCGCCAAATGCCCTGTAGCACACATGCGAGCTGGCAGTGGTGCCGCAGAGGCCCGGTGGGAGGGGTGCCAAAAGCCCAGGTGCGTGCATGCAGCGATGTGCAGTGGCTCAGTGGGTGGGGCGCCGAAAGCCCAGTTGTGCACTTGTGTGCTGGCAGCGGTGCCACAGCGGCCTGGTAAGCGGGGCACCAAAAGCTCAATTGCGCACTGGCAAGCAAGCAGAGGTGTTGCGGCGTCCCCCCAGTTGGGTACTGGCAGCAGTGCTGCGGTGGTCTGGTGGGCGGGGCACCGAAAGCCCGGGTGCATGCATGCAGCGGTGCCGCAGCAGCCCAGTGGGCGGGGCACCGAAAGCCCTGTGCGCAGAGGCCGTAGCTCAGGCGGCAGCTGCTCTATGCTCCTGGCTCTGTTGATACCTCCGGATTCACTCTAAGCATGTCCAACGCAGCTATGCCCACTCAAGCCCCAGCCCTCACTTCAAGAGCCCTGTCTTCAGAAGGCGCTCCTTCACAGTCAATCTCCTCCGTAAATCAGGGGTGCTGAGCCGTTGCGGGCTGCTACCCTGCTCTCACCCCGCCCACCGGGAAGTGCTGCCGCCCTGCTCCACAGTCCCTGTTCCACTTTAGGCTCTGTGATCTGATTAGGGCACTGTGTGCTGTCCCTTGAGTTCGGATGTTAAATTGTCCACAATCTTGTGGGGCTTCCAAGCTTCCTAGGTCTCGGCTTCCAGCCCACCCTCGATCCAGCTCCACTTTGACCGTAGTCCCCCAATCCCCCTTTGTTTTTGCCAGCCCGGGCCGCGCTCCGAGTCTCTGTCCCCGAACCACTGCTTCCCTTTCCCTCTCCCGCTCTCCTCTTTTTTCTCTAACCTTTGTGTGTTGTTCTGCGTTGTGTGGTTCTCTTAGTTGAGGTTTCTTCTCAGGGTTTCCCCCGTGGATTCCTCTCTGTTCACAAGGCCCTTCCCAGACATTTATCAGCATGCTCCTCTCATGCTGCCATCTTTGATCTCCCAAATACTTTAATATTATTTCTAATATTTTAACCCTTTTTAAAATGACCATCACAAAGCCAAATTGATAAATACCAAGAATGAGATATATTTTGATTCCTTTCCCTCCATTCTGTGATAACAATTCTTGTTACTTGCCAGTTTTTTTAAAGCATTTTATTATTTGGAGTCTTTTTCCAAATGTTTTCTTCTAACACATATTGGCTTTACATATTTTGAACTGAATGATTTTATCAACCAAGGCTTAATTGATGAGAGGACCAAAGTTTATATATCAATACTCTTGTCAGAATCAAAACAGAATAAGCACTGAATACATCTCCACTACAAATTTTCTCAAATCTAAAATCCAAACCTACATAAGTAACCAAAAAGCACACTGTACTTGGAGGCTTGTACATTTTTTGACAGAGCTGTAGAATGAGTCATATATCCATTAAAGTGGATATTCCTTCACTTTAACAAATAAGCCAAGATCTCACAGGTCAAAGCAAAGATTTTATTGCTTTCTTTTTCTCCAGGTCCTCAGAATTCTTGGGGAAATCAAAAATAAGACTAAACACTAAACAGTCCCATATCCAGGGTCAAGGTCTGGGTTATTAGGTATCCTAGGGAATGGCAACATGTTCCAGAAGAGAGCTTTGAGATGAGTTTCTATGTGTCTCTTTCCTTTGAAATATAGCATGATTACTTCCTAAGGTTCACAAATACCTGAGTGAACAAATATTTCAAAATTTATTACTCTCTTTCTTACTTGTCATAACACACATGTACATACGTACCACATATATACATGCATACCCACCCACATATTTACCACATATACATATGTATGCACGCACACACTTGCATGCATAGTAATATTTATACATACATGAGTATGCACACATAGCTGAAACCTATATATGTTGAAAACTTCTGCAGCGTTTCTAATAGAGTCTGATATCTGGGCTCCCCCTGAACACATAGTCACAAAAGGGCTCTTCTCGGCCTGAACAGTGAAGGCAGAGTTCATGAAGTAGACAGTAGGAGCCAGGCTGTTAAGGAAGCACTGATTTACATTAATGAAGGACAGAGGAGAGACAAACCCAAGCTCAGGGAAGATTTTTTGTGACACATGGAACTGACAAAATTTTAGTATCATAATTATAAAGGATATTTAAACAAAATAAGACAGATGCTATTATTTAAAGTTCAAAAACAATCAAATGGGAACTATATATTATAAAAGTGACAAAGTTACATGGAAAAGGAGTAATGAGTCATGATTTTAATATCCAAGGCATGGTGGTCTTTGAAGGAAAGGGAAGTGCTATTACCTTTCTTTTACCATTTGGAAATTTAGCCCCTGAGTCAGGGGAGCTGATGCAAAGCACCAACTATAAAAAGACAGAGTTAACACAACAAAGGCAAGGTGACTGATCAAAGAATTTGGGGTATAAAAGGATTGCTGGCTTACACCCAGACTAAGATGAGATATATCCCTGGTAGTATCTGAATCTTAACTTAGTGGTGTTCCCAAGATACAATTTGGTAATGTTGCCTTTCCTTGGATATTTCTGAAAGCAGCCAAAGTGAATAAAGCATTTTAGGAGCCAAGCAAGCTTCGGGAATAGTCACACATTGCTGTTGGCATTGATACATATTGTTGCATGTGTTTTTTTCTGTTTGGTAAGTAAAAAAACAAACCAACCAAAAACACTAGATATTCTTAAAAGACTTCCTTACTTGGAGTTCATCCCCTTTTACTTATAATCTGCTATGAGATGAATTCTGTGTCATAACGCCATAAAGATGCAAGACATAATCCTGTGCTTTCTTATTCCAAAATAAAAAGTTAATTAAAAATGTTACACATGGGAAGCATTGGCCTTATTCATTCTGGAAGATTTTACATATTTCTTCCATAGCTACAAAACCAGAAAATAATTCTTTAGGAGTCTTACATCCAACTTCTGTTTTCTGTGAAAATAGAAACTTTCCTGAAAATAGTATCAAGAGAGTTTCTTAAAACAGCATTAAAATTTCTCCTTTTGTATGTGTCTGTGTGCTTAAATAGTTTTTCTTTGCTTTTTTAACTCAGATTTTGCTTGATTCTCCAAAATTTACCTTTTTTATAGTTCATGTTATTTATTCCCCATATTCAAGTTTGGGTGCTGCAGTAAAGGTGAATGTTGGGGGCCAGACAGACACTGTACATTCTTGAAAGGTTGTGTGACACACAGGCTTGCATCTCATCTGTAAGAAGACTGGGCCATTGACAAGGCAGAGCACTGTCTTAAAAAGGGCCCTAAGTTGAACACAGCCAGTGTGCTCCTAGGAATATATCATTAGAAAAGAGTCAGACATGTGAATAAAGATCTGTAAGCCAGCATATATATCATAGGTATTTAAATACTGGCAAAAAATTGAAATAACTAAAATATGCAATAGGTGAATTAAATGTTATAATACTTTCATACAAAGAAGTACTTTATAACCATTAAAGATAGGCTTCTGTAAATATTTAATGACATAGAAGGTCGTCCAGATATAATATAAAATGAGACAAAGAATAATCAAACCTGTGGATTTAATGATCCCAGTTATGGAAAGATACAACTGTACAAAAAATCTAGCACATTAAAATAATACAATAAAATAGCAACAACTTTTAGGTGATGGAATAGTAGTGCTTCTGATTTCTTTCTATTATTATTTTTCAAATGTATATGGAGAATATTGTTATTTTTCTAATAAAATCATTGTTTAAAAAATAGTTTCATTGATAGGAAATGAAGAAAACTTCTGCTAAATATTTAAGGATAAGTATTAAATCAAAAGGAAAATCTAGTTCTTTGATACAGAAATCCCACATTTGTATCTCCAAACTTCCTGTACTATGGCACTGGATAAAATCTACTTTGTGTTTGTGTTTACACATCTTTGTGTGTGTGTGTGTGTGTGTGCATGTGATTGAGTGTGTGTGTGTTTAAGAGTAGAGGACAAAGAGACAACAGGACAAAAGGATAATGAACACAAGTTTTGAAATCAGAGGGACCCTGCTGCTAATTTTTGACCCAGTGCTTGCTAACTCTGTAATTTCAGACATGTCCTATATGTTATTAAGAAGATATTGTGAATGTATGTGAGGTCTTTAGTATAATGCCTCGTCTGAGGTAAGCTTGCAGCCAATGGTAGCCTCCATTCTGATTAGAAGAGACCAGGATCAGTCTAGCCCTTGTCGTGGTGGATGCAATGAGGTGTTAGTGTAAACCTCACGTCCTCCTCTCACTAACACATTGATAATCTCATTTGACTGTATTTTCTTCCTGTCCTTATTTCCTCCAGGGACTATAGGGGCTAAATCTGAGGGAGCAGAAGGCTAGTGTGAAAGAAGATGGAGTGGTCAGGATGAGCCACATTGGTAATTTCTACAGAAGAGGAGCACCACAGGCCACCATGGCACTAAACACAACCAAATTTGGGGGTAAGACATTCACAGCTGAATACTTAAAAGAGTAGATTTCTCTGTGAATGAATGAAGTGGTCTAATTAATCAGCATTTTCAGCCACAATAGCTAAAATACAAATTATACATAAAATATGAAGAGTAATAGTTCATTAATCTAAAGTATAGACAGTTAAATAATGCTTTATTTATATATATGATCATATACCTAGAACATTAATTATTAGAATACATATCTAAGACCTAGGGTATGCATGAATGTAACTTTCAGCAGAACACAAAGGCTCCCACACAATTCAAACCCATGAATGTATATTGACACAGTTTACCATGAACTCTTGTTAGACACAGCAGATAAAATCTTGGGATTCTGATGAGGACAATACCACAGTGTACTGTCAGAACCCTCCAAGGCTGAAGCCCCCACACTCTTGATGCCGGCAGAGCTCAGCAAACTGATCTTGGTCTTGCCCCCTGCTCTGGGTAAGTCAGTATCCACTGAATAGTGGGTCAGAGTATATAAAGGCCCAGCCTTCTTGACCCAAATGGGGATAACTGAGATCCTTGCTGCTCTAGACTTACTATAGGTCCTGCTGAGGCCCAGAGGCAACTGTACTATTACCTAGCTTCTCATGCTGTCCCATGCTGCTTTCATTTTCTCATACATGTTGATCCAACTACAGTCCTCAAAAAACTCCCTGCACACAAAAATTCTGTCTCAGAGTATGGGGCACCTGACTTGTGACATCTGATTTACAGTCCATGTAAAATTAGACATAGTATATACTGAAATGACTAAGTTTATACTTCTGGAAGTGGGAAATATCACCTAGAATATTGGTGAGTAAGAGTAAGACAGCAATTAATTAGTAAAAACTATTAATAATGGACATACAAAATTTTGTGTATCTACAAATAACTTTATATAACTCAATACTCCTTAAGGAGCTATAAACTTTCACTAGTAATAAGTATTGATTCTCAGATGTAAAGAAATGATTTAATTATGTTCATTTATGTTTTCAAAAACAAGGAACCAAGTGATAACTTTTGTTTATATTTTCTTCAGAAAATAGTTTATGGAAAATATGTGGGTTAACACTCGAGGACAGTGAGGAAGAATGATGATTTCTAAAAGATGCTAGGTTCAATAGCTATTTACATGGAAATCTAATTCTCTTGAATCTTACCTCATACTACACACAAAAATTTTTCACTACACCTGAAAAATTTTCAGGTGGATTACAGATTCAAAGTTGAAAGAAAAAAATGCAACTTTTTAAAGACATTATAGGGGAACTTTTTCATGACATTAGAAAACACAAAAATTTCTTAATTAAGGCATGAGAAGTGCTAACCATAAAGAAAAAGTAAGTTATGTTAGACCACATGAAGATAAACAATATGGGTTCTCCAAAAGTCATTATAGAGAAAATGACGGGGTAAGTCACATATATTTAACAAAGGATTCACACCCAGAATATATAGAGTTTCTACAAATCAACAAGAAATAGAAAATCCAGATGAGGTTGATCAAGTAGCTACTAAGCCTCTGAAAAGATGCTCAATTTTATGTCATCAGTAAAATAAAAATTAAAACTGCAATGTGATACCACTAGACTAAAAAAGTCCAAAGACATTAAATGATGTTAAGGATTACTTGAGCTCTCAGACACTGCACTACCTGTGTAACTCCAAGCCCATTTGGAAACTATTTGTCAATATTTACTAAAGTTGAACACTTTCATTTTCCATACTCAAAATCCTCACTGTTAGGTTAATAACCTCCAAATTGTGTATATGTTTTTATCAAAAGACATGTACAAGAATGTTCTTAATGTAACTATTTGTAATAGCCAGAAACTAGAAAATACTTATATATCCATCAGCAGTGGATTGAGTGAAGGGATTGTGGTATATTCACATTGAAATACTACATTGCTCATACTAATATGAGCACAAACCATATGGATAAGTGTCACAAATGTAGCAGTAAATAAGAGAAGCCAGACAAGATAAAGTACATACATTCATCAAAGTTATAAAAAATAGGTAAATCCAGTCTAAGCTATAAAAAAGTCAGAACCATGGTCCCCTTGGTGGGTAGTAGTGACTAGAAGGGGGCACTAGAAGGTTTTTTGAATTTCTGGTAAGATTTTGTTTCTTGATCTAGATGCTATTTACATGGGGACATTATATTTGTGAAAATGTGTCTCCAACATATACAATTTTTTAAATTAAATGTACTTCAATAAAAGATAAAGAATGCAACGACCGACCTCTAAATAGTTAGAATTTGATTTCTGAAAAATTAATTCAGAAGGAGATGTTACCATAGTTTGGGAAGTATTAGATCAAAAAAGAAGGAAGAATGAGCGAATGCTAGGGAGGATGGTGGATTGAGAGACCATGCGCTCTCTCTCCTTTTCTCCATTGCTCCCATCTAAGGTTTTTCTTTTCATAGTTTGGAAGGTCATTGAAGGACAAATGTCAGAAGTGCCATTTCATAGAGAGAGAACCTGGAGTAAGCCATGTAAACTTGTATGCTTAGTAGACTGACAGCTTTCTTTACTTTGAACAAAATACTAGGAGATTATGATTTGAAAAATAAAGAGAAAATTAATATGTGCAAGGATTCAGAAAAATTATTACAGAAACTATGACTATCACACTAAATGCTTTACAATTATTACATCCTCTCTCTTTTAACAAAGTACAAGTTGAGGTTTAGTAAACTGTGTTTAAAGGGTGTGCACACATGCTTGTATGTGTGTGTGTGTGCGCACATATGCATGTGTGTGTCTCAGATCTCCTTTTTTGAATACACTTGGATCAAAGTACCTCCCTTTTATATTTTTTATTGTTGTCTAGATGACACACCAGGGGTGGATGAGCAGTCCTGTTGTTGGCATTTTAAAGAAAACTTTAAAAAGCAAACAAACAAACAAATCCATTCAAAATTGTTTGAGAGAACATGAGAGAGACAGAGAGAGAGAATGAGATAGAGAGAGAGAGAGAGAAAGAGAGAGAGAGAGAGAGAGAGAGAAAGAGAAAGAGATAGAAAGGGGAGTGTCCAGAGCAGTTTCGACAGCTGTAAGTCATTCATTGTGACATAGTTTTATTCTACACAAATGGATGTGGGGTCATATGGGGGCGGAAACTGAACCAGAGGCCTCCCATTTGGGAGTTGAGAACCTTCACCACTATGCCATCCCAGTGGTTACCAGTTGGGCTACAGTTCAGCAGGTGGGTTTGTGCAGGCTACAACCAGGATTCAATCCCTGGACCTCACGGTGGAAAGGCAAACTTTCAACCTGCTGAGCTATCCTGGCATCCCAGGATGTTTCTTTATAGTGTCCTTCCTGGCCCTGGTATTCTCATTCACAAATGGCTGGGTGCAGCCTGGTTTGCAGGATTTGGCAGAAGCATTTGGCACTAAAAGCATTCAGCAGAAGAGGCAGAGAGAACATAGAATGTGTTTTTGTGACTGAATTTCCCATGGCCACTACCTGCAATTATTGAAGTGAAGTTAGTCAGAATAGTTGTACAAATCAGCACTTTATATAAATCTTGGCTTTGAAGCAAGAAGATAGGTGTGGTGTTATGTTTATAAATGAAAAATGGAAAATTGATTTTCTCAGAGTCCTGGTAAATGCTGTAATTAGGAGTGATAATTTCAGCAGCTTTAGATTCTGCCCTGGTGGGCCTGTCTCTGTGGAAAGGAACAGCAACATGCATAGAAGATGCTGATCCCCTGACTTCATCTTGCATCCTGTGCTGCCAAAGTTGGTGCACTCCAACTTTTGTTTTATTCAGGGACACTGCCATTACACAGTCCTTCCAAACACTCAGCACACACAGCTTGGATCACACAAGCCACTCTGTCCTCTGAACACACTGGACAGCCCTGGGCATTTCTAATCTAAATATCTCCCTGTCAGAAATCATTTGCAGCAGTGAGTGTGTGCATATTTGGATTTTGTAGGAAATATTTGTTTTTGTGTTTGTTTTATTTTCTTGTTTCTCTTCTTGTCTCCCCTCCTCTGCTCTCCTCTCCTCTTCCTGAAAGCCCTCAGGGAAAAGGGGTGATAAAAATCCAGTCAAGAATGATGTAAAGGCACTTACCTCTCACTTTCTCAGGATCCCATCTGGGGAAAGGTAGTTGAAACTAAGTCTTAGAAAGAGAAACCTGTAAACGCTGCTCCTGGTAATGGCTGGTCATTCTCATCAATTCCACGTGTGGGTAAGGCTTCAGTTCTATTTGCAACAGTGGACAAGATAGAGAGTTGCTAACCTCTTCAGAACACTGTGCAGTTGTCCACCCTTTAAGATGAGGAAAATGACTGTTCTGTGGAGTGCTCATTCTCATTAGCACAACCGTGGCCCTCTCTTTTGTGCAGTTCACAGTGTGGACCCATAACACACCTTTTGTGACATCAACACTACACTTTGCAACATCTTAATTTTATGGTGAAAGAGAGTTCTCTGGGATCAGAAATTTATTCCAGTGGCTGCTAAGCTTGTTATGTTCCTGAAGTGTTTCTAGTTAGTTGGTCTTTTTCCTTAAAATGACCACTTTCAAGGGTCACATATCCAATCACATGGTAGAAAACATGGAAGAAATTCAGTGTCTCTCTAGATTCTTCAAAGGCAATTTTCTTTCCCTCACATTGTATATCTCTAGAAGATTAATTCCGAACTATTAAGAACACCCTATAATTTGAGAGCATTTTGCTGTTTACAAAGAATTTCCAGGTACTTGCTATCACAGGGCTTCTAGCATAGGTATTCAAGCTGTTTTCCCTACTTTCCAGATGTTAAAACTGAGGCATAGGGAGAGAACATGACTTTTTAAAGGCCACGTGGAAGAGTTGCTACCCAACCGTGACTTAGGACCATAGCCCCAGTAATTTTGTTTCTAACACCAGTTTTCTTTATGCTGGTACACAACTGCAGTAAATCTCTGAGTGTTTTATTGTAACAATTTTGTTATCAATATCTGTCTGTTGTCTGCTCTTAACACTTATAAGGTAGAAATATTCATGGACCAGCCAGTTGTGCCAGCAGGCTCAGTCCTCTCTCTGTATAGAGTCAGCAATCTCTGCCTCTGTGCATTCAATAATCCAAACCAATAAAAACTGTTCTCCTCACATGCTGGTGACCACAGAGGTGGGGCAAACTAATCCCATTTCTCAGTATTGCCCCGTTCCCTCACACCCCACAAAGTCATGACGAGCCTACCACCTTCCAAAACACATTCAGGTGCTGGGAAGCAGGATGTACAGTGTTAGGCAACTGCCCAGCTGGTTTCTCTCAAGTGCTGGACCTGCCCAGAGCATCCAGTTAATTTGAGTGTCACTCTCTTCCTTCTGGAACATCTACCTACTTCATTTTCTTAAAGCTCAAGTGATAAAACTTGTGTTGGACACATGCAAAATGTGTCTTTCAGAAATTTGCTCAAAGAACAATTCTATGGCATGTAACATCTTTAAATATTCAAATGATAAACTGTTTGATATGGGAGGGGAATGAGTGGATATTGTACTAGAAAGAGAAGTGTAGGGACAGAAAACAAAATGATTTTTTAAAAATAAAAGTTTTCTTTACTATTCCACTATGAAGAAAGGTGTTCAATTAATGACTTTTTAAATTATAAAGTCCCAAGTTGGTTGAGCAACTATATTTAATAAAATAATTTAATCTTTACTTCATAAAAAAGCCAGTTATGTAAATCATACTTTTACCAGTGTCTTTTATTTTCAGTAAGTCATGCAAATAAAATCCCCATATAGTTTGTCACCCCAAATTAGGTCATATCCTACTTTAAAGAGTAAGCAGATTTTGAAAAGGAAGATATTCTTGTTGAAGACAGCAAGATAAGGCAAATGGGAATTAATTAGAGAAAAATAAAGTACGTGATCAAAAATAACCACAGGCAACAGCAACTCTTGAGATCTTTACTTTCTCTCAACTTTCAAAGAGAAGACAGGACTTTTGTTGTTGTTCTCACTTTGTTTTTCTGGGTGAAGGTCTCAACTTCAGATTCGAAGGATGTACTTCACCAAGTACGAAAGTAATTCATACATCACTTCACACAAATATCCCCACACAAACATTTCAAGTGAATTGTAACACATAATCTGCTAGTGGATTATTTCTTTTCTTAAAACCCTACCTAAATTATTACTCAATGTCTCAAACTCCAGGGAAATCTTTTCTTAAAAAAAGAAAGCAAACAAGATAAAGGGGGGTGAGAAAAGGAAGAGAGAGAAAATTAACCACATATAGAAATAATCCCATAAAGTAGCATGTTAGTTTATAATTTATTGCTTTATCTCAATTCTAAATTAAGTCACTAAATATAGAACTTAAGCATTTTTTCTCTTAAAAAGAATTCAGTATAGTGATTCAACTGACAAAAGAAGCCTTGTGTTACTCATTTCATATTCTGATGAAAAATTATGAGGATGACCCCTAACTTTCTCAACTCTAGAGGACCTAAGAGCTCAAATAATGGAGAGTATTTTTTTAGATTGTATAATAAAAATTGAATCCACTATCATGACTTTGTGGTGTCATAAGAGACTATACTGACTTCTAAATTAGCATAAGAATATAGGGTTATAAAGTGCCTCTCTACTTCTAAAATGTATTTTTTAATATTTCAGATTTTGAATAATATCAATCTGTATAAGGAAAAATCTATTGTAATGTTTAGTTAATTAAAAAACATGAAAATGAGAGTACTGAATCTGGATTGAAGGAGGATTGATTTCAGACTGGGTGGGAGAACCCTGATTTGCAATTTTGCAAATTTCCAAGAGGCAAAAACTTCAACCGTGACATATTTCCAGCTATTAGCCTGACATCACTGAATGCAGAGTTGAGAAGAGAAGCGTATAAATCCATCACTGTATAGCATTTCTGCCATACACATGCAGTAAATATGAATATCTCAAGAGCACAGATATTAGTAAAATGTAAAATAATTAGACATTGATGACTTTTTTTGTGTCTATTACCTCTGTTTCTAATAAAATCATTTGATTGTAGGTTTATGTCATCTAATTTTTAGTATTGGGTATGTTTAACATCAGCCCCACAGATCTCTTGAACATTTCACAAGCACTTTAGCAAGTCACTAAGAGCTGAATGCAGACACCACTGATTACAGAATGCATGTAAAAACAATCAAAATACATATTTTAACTTACTACTTGAGAAGCTATGATTGCAAGGGTCTGAAAATATCCCCTCTTGATAGTTAATTGGACTGACTTGTATCAAGTATCCACCCTTAAAAACTGTGTTGAGGTGTTGGAAAATACAAATATGAGTCAGAAACGGTTTCTAGCTCCAGCAAGTTCACAATGTATAGGACAGAACAAGCAGTGACAGGGCAGGTATGGATAAGTGTCACAGGACCAGGACATGCACACGGTAGCCTAGTAAGGACCCCTCCTCACTGACAGAACTCAGAAAGGACAATACAGCTGGTCTTTAAAAGGTATGCAGGATGAGAAATTTCAGAGAAAAGTGAAAAGAGCTAAACCATAGGTGAGAACTGAACTGGGGGCCTCTTGCTTGGGAAGAGCACCCCAGTTCAGCATATGGGTCCGCATGCATGGGGACCAGGATTCAATCCTCAGGCTCTGGGGCTGCAAAGTGAGCACTTAATTTTCTAAGCTATCCTGGCTTCCCCTAATGTTTTAATAAAATTTATGAATTTGTGTAGGGACTCATTCAAAGCCATCCTGGTTGGGCTGCAGGTTGGACAAGTTTGACTTAATCACTCTTCTCTCTGTAAAAGTGTAACCAATAAGGTCCTGTATCTAGAACTTAACATAGTGCCTGGAAAGCTAGATAAACTCAGCAACTATGGGAAAAGAAATGATGTGGAGAGGCAGAAAGGCAAAGGGGATGGAAAAGGTTACTACTTGTGAGGAGCTGATTGCTCATGTCTGATTTCCCTTTCAATAAGGAATGTTTAGGTGGTGTCATTATTTGGTGGGAATGGGGAGAAAAAAAACAATAGAGGTTTTTTTCAGGTTCAGGTTGATCAGAAGATCAAAGACCTCAAGTGTCAACTTCTAGCTGACTATTTTTAAATATTTTCTATCTTGCTAAGTTCCCAACTTGCTTGAATTTCCCACAACTTATTTTTTTTAATAGGTAGAAATAAAAAAAAAATGAGACCACTGTAAATGGTGGTTTAATATTCACATGTGTTTTCCTAAATAGCTTAGAAGATCTCCTGGGATTCTTTCGAGTTCTTTTCTAATGAGACTTTAAATGATTTCCAGGTGCTCAGTTTTGAACCAGAGATTAAGATATCATTGTCATGTTATAATGTGACTTGTCACAAGTATTTTAAATCACCCAGTCAATACTAGTATTTTCTCAACTTGCCACTTAGGTCAGTGGGCCCCAACCTTTTCAGCACCAGGGACCAGGTTCATGGAAGCCAATTTTTCCATGAACAGAGGAGGAGAGTTCGGGATGATTCAAGCTCATTACATTTATTGTACACTTAATTTCTATTATTATTTTTATGATGATGGTGATGATAATGATGACTGTTACATTTTAATATATAATTAAATAATTATACAACTCACTTTCTACTATTAAGCCTGCCACCAGATGGAACTTAATTATCACTTGCCACTCACTAATAAGAATTTTGATATGAGTCTGCAAACAACATATTTATTATGGTCTCTGTACCATCAAACCTCTCTGCTAATGTTAATCTGTATGTGCAGCCACTCCCCAGTGCTAGCATCACAACCTCATCTCCACCTCAGATTATCAGGCATTAGATTCTCATAAGGAGCATGCAACCTAGGTCACTTGCAAGTGCAGTTCACAGTAGGGTTCACACTCCTGTAAGAATCTAATGCTGCTGCTGATCTGACAGGAGGCAGAGCTCAGGTGATAATGAGTGATGGGAAGAAGCTGTATATACAGGCAAAGCTTTGCTAGCTCACCTGCCACTCACCTCCTACTGTGTGGCCTGGTTAGTAATAGGGCACAGATTGGTACTGGGGGTTAAAGACCCCTGACTTAGGGACAATTACATGAGTTTTACATGTACAATGATGCAACATAAGGTACTTGTGTTGATTTTAACAAGGGCCAGCTCAATTAAAAATTGGTAAATAGTATACAGTTGTAATTTCTTGGCAGCAACCATGATGGTTTATTTAAGATGCGTGTTGTATTCATATTACGGTGAGTTCTGGGTGGTCAAGAGGCTGCAGCAGTAAAATGTCATAAGAGTTCACACCTTAAAGATGTAATTTTCTTCTTAAAATTCAGTAAATGATATATTGAGTGTGTTGTGCTTAGTTAAAGCTAAGGAATATTCTTCTTATAATAGTTACTAAAATGTAGAGACTGCCATCCCAGAAACAGGGATACCGTCTGTACCCAAGTTCTCCTTATGAGAAAGTCAATGCCTTTGGCATAATGTTCTTACCCTTAAAGGAAAAATATGTTTTATGCTTTCCAACATGTGGTATAGTGTTCCAACATTTTACAATTGATAGGTATTCTATCTTAATTTTTGTGTCACAACCTGATACAGAAAGAATTTTAATGTCATAGTTTGATCATTATAAAATGTCATAATTTGACAATTCTCAAAATGTGATAGTTTTTGGACTAATGGTTATAAAACACTGTAAACAAAAATTTCAAGAGAATTAAAGTTTGCATATATTTATATTATATATATGTATTTTACAGTGTTATAAATATTATTACATATGTTTTTCCCCAACTGTATTAAAATGTGATTGACATGATTGTGTAAATTTAAGGTATATATACAATGTGAGAATGATACACATACTTATAATAGATTTATCATATCAAAAGATTTGTTAACACAGTGTTCACCTCACAGAATTGCCATTTTTTTCTTGTTGTTGTTGCAGTGAGAACATTCGAGCTCTACTCTAATAACAACTTTCAAGTATATAGTACAGCATTGTAATGCCTTATATTAGATTGCCAGAACATATCATCTTATAACAAAGAGTGTACCGATTGGATGACATCTCCCAATCCCTAGCCCCTAGCAAAAAACTTTCCACTCTCTTTTTTTATGCATTCAGTATTTCTTTTTCAGATTCATCCTTTAAGTCAGGGTTCTCCAAACTGTGGCCCATGGGCCAGATGTGGCCCGCGAGGCCCTCTCATCCGGCCCGTGGAGACATTTTTATCTATGGGAAAAAATTATGGAAATTTACGTGTATCCTGCCAAGATCGTCAGCTTACTGTTTTTACTTCTGTTCACAGTCAATGAGATGATATTACGCCATCTAGTGGCAGAATTTTTAAATGGTTTGCTGCTTGTTCAAGACTTGATTATTTTGATCACAGTTTGCCAGTTGCAATAGACTGCTGTGATGAGGAGGTGTTGGTGTCAGTTAGAGTCTAATTGAAAAACATGTTACACTCTATTTTATTTAGTGATAATTTCCTTCGCGTAATTACTTACCACTGTGTATAAAGTATTGGTAATGTCGTTAGTTTAACAAGAATTTTCCAAATATTCTGAAGAGGAAACATTAAAAGCAACAATCTCTACCATAAGTGGATATATTTGCAGTCTATATTCAGGTAAGTTTAACTTAAGAAATCATAAGAATTTTTAAAAATTGTTTTGGGTCATTTCAGCTATAATTTTGATAAAATT
The DNA here is from genome assembly GCA_004027555.1 of Craseonycteris thonglongyai. Classification (NCBI taxonomy): domain Eukaryota; kingdom Metazoa; phylum Chordata; class Mammalia; order Chiroptera; family Craseonycteridae; genus Craseonycteris; species Craseonycteris thonglongyai. Next base: position 15,771 of record PVKE010013825.1, read on the forward strand.
AGTTCATATAATCAGGTTCTTTGAGCGATGTTGTGTGCAAGATACTTTCAGTTTTACTATTTGTTCATGTTGAAGTCACTTTATTTTAGTGCCCAACGATGGCCGAGAAGAGGAAAAGAAAAATAGACGATGAGTGTTGGCAATTTCAAGAAGAATGGAGTTTGAAATACTTCTTCATCAAATCCAGCGAGAAAGCATTGTGTGTGATTTGCAACAAAACCATGGCTGTGATGAAAGAACACAAAGTGCACCGTCATTATCGAAGCAAACATCAGGAGAAATATGCACAGTTGGAGGTTAGAGTCCGTGCCAAAAATTTTTCTAAATTACAAAATCAACTTACATCTCAGAGGACATTGTTCAGTAAATCCTCAAATGAAAATGAATTCTTAACTAAGGCCAATTATAAAGTTGCCTATGTCCTGGCTAAAAGTGGCAAACCAGTTACAGATGGTGAAGTAGTAAAGGAATGTTTGTTGGAGGTGGCTGAGGAACTTTGCCCAGAAAAGTCAAAACAATTTAAAAATGTAGCTATGGGTGCAAATACCATTGCCCACCATGTTGCAGACATGGGTGAAAACATTGTGACTCAATTAGCAAAAAATGCAAGCAAGTTTCGCCATTCTTCAATTGCAATGAATAAAACGCTGGACAGCTGTTCCACCTCTCAAATGCTTGTGTTCATTAGAGGTGTGAATGAAGACATGAACATAACACAAGAGCTGCTTCCTTACATAGCATGTATGGCACTGTTACCGGAGAGGATATATTCAATGAATTGAAAAAAAACATTTGCTGATTATAACTTGGACTGGACTAACCTCAGTTGCCTGACTGTTGATGGAGAAAAGAACATGAGTGGCATGAAGAAAGGCTTGGTTGGACAAGTGAAGCAGATGTGTAATGAGAAAAACACTCCACGACCAATGTTTCTGCACTGTATTATTCACCAGCAAGCTTTGTGTGCTAAATATGTGGACATTAGCAGTGTACTGAATCCTGTGGTGAAGATGGTGAATTTAATAAGGTCACATGGGCTCAACCATAGACAGTTCAGAGACATGTTGAAAGACACAGACACAGAATTGCAAGATTTACCATATTACACAGCAGTAAGATGGCTAAGTTGTGAGAAAGCCCTGAGCAGAGTATTTGAATTAAGAAAGGAAATAGGTGACTTCCTGGAAAGTAAAGGCAAGCCACAGCCATTACTGTCTGATGAAGAGTGGGTATGGAAATTGGCCTTTTCTGCAGACATAACTAGTCATTTAAATTTTCTGAACCTAATACTACAAGGAGAGAAAAATCTAGTTTCTGATCTATACACCCACCTAAAGGCCTTCAGATCTAAACTTGTCTTGTTTTTGGAACAAGTACAGGTCAACAGCTTGACGCACTTTTAGCAGTGCAAGGTCTTAATGGCTGAACAACAGCTGAGTTCCCCACGTCATTTGCATGCGAGATCATCAAAGACCCCCAGCTGCAGTTTCAGGAGTGGTTTTCTGACTTGGATTCAAAGGCAGAAGAAGTGAGACTGTTTCAAAACCCATTTGAAGCAGATGTGGCCAGTTGCCCAGATGAACTGCAGCTGGAGGTCATTGAGTTGCAAGCAAACGACCTCCTTAGGGACAAGTCCAAAGAAGGACTGGTGGGTTTTTACCAGTTCTTGCCCAAGGAAGACTTTCCTAATGTCAAAACTTTTGCATCAAGGTACCTTTCAATCTTTGGAACAACATACTTGTGTGAACAAACATTTTTAAGAATGAAATACGTGAAGAACAATTTGAGAACAAACTTGTCTGATGATAATCTCAGGTCACTGTTGATGTTAGGGACACCAAATCTAAAGCCAGAAATGTCTGCTATTTTGGCATCCAGGAAACATGTTCACCATTCCCACTAATACAGGTGTTCATGTGTAGTGTATCAATGTATTATTAAATAATAACTGAATAAAATAATATTAAATAAATAATTAAAAACAACATCTATGTTTTGATTCTTTTTTATTTGTACCTCGAGAGTGTAGTCGGCCCCCAAACTGCTGTTTGATAGTTAATGCGGCCCTCGGGCTAAAAAGTTTGTAGACCCCTGCCCTAGAACATAAACTCCAAGAGAACATAGACTTTGTTAATTTAGTTCACCACTGTATTCCCATAGTCTAGAAGAGTGCTTAGTACATCATAAATACTCTCTATATAAAAGCTAAAGAATAGTCAAGGGAACCACTTTATTAAGCAAATAATTATTTTATATGCAAATAATCAACCTCTAATTTCCTGCCCATTGTAACTGAGTCAGTTGAAATTGAGATGTCTTTTTATAGGAAAACTCTATTTGTTAAGTCATCAGAATAAAACAGGAAGATGGTTAAGACTTAACCTACCTGTAGTTGAACTTGTAATTAATAAAATATTTCCAAGAAGTGGTGACCTGCAACTGAAGCTCAGCTATGTCATGCAATATGGTCTGACTAACCATGAAGTAAATAAGACTACACACTGGGTGGAATCATGGGAAAGAAAAACCCTTACCTGTCATACTCTACTTTAACCAATCTAATTATTACTATATGCCAAAAATTTTCCTCCTGGAAGATTAAAGTGATCAAAATAAATTGATTGATATAATTATTCAGGGTTATTGAGTAATAGCCATTAAGGAGAAAAAAATAGAGAATGGAGCTTTATAAAATTCAATGAAGTGTACTTAATTTGCACATTTTCCAATGTCTCATGGGACCAAACTGAAGAGCAATTTGCATGGTTGGACAGTTAGAGTGTGATGTCTTTGAGAAAAATGCTCAACTCTATTCTAAAGTATAAATTGAAGGACACAAGGATTGGACCATCTATAACTTGCATGATTATATATATATATATATATATATATATATATATATTTGTTAAGTTTATTGGGGTGACATTGATTGGTAGCAATTAGATAGTTTTCGAATGTACAAGTCCACATCACATCACCTATGCATCGCATTATGTGATCACCACCCAGAATCAGCTCCCCTTCCATCACCACATATCCGGTGTCCACTCCCACCTCTCCCCCACAACTCTCCCTCCCCCCTTCTCCCCTCTCCTCAGGTAACCACCAAACTATTGAGTGTATATTTTGTGATAGTGATTGTCATTACAGTCCTGGTCAAATTTTAATAAGACTTCTTTACTTTTTGTAATGACAATAATTTATTAATATTTTCTGAACACAGATTATATTTTCCATAAAATAATTATAGAAATGTAAGCATATGTAAAAATATGTAAAAGTAATAAATCTATAAATATCTAAAAAGTATGTTCTTTTAAAATCAAAGCTTCTAAAGTTAGAGAGATGTTTCTGGTGGATGAAGAGGTGATAATCATAGCAGGAGGTATGATTTTTGAAGGAGTAGATCTTTGAATAGAGCAAGAAGGGACCAGCAGGATGGAAGGCAACAAGGATCCCAGAATATGTATACTAAAGAGCCAAGGCTTTGGTACTAGCAACCAGGGTTTCAGAACAACTGTGTTTCTTACTAGCTGACATTGAGCAAGTTACTTAATTTTCAAATCACATTCTTTCTATAAAACAGGGATAATACTTACATCATAAAACCAACATGCAAAAAGTATTTAGAATAATAACTTTTGATAGGCTCAATAGTTGACCACTGTCATCATGATCATCATGTTCATCATGGTCATCACCATTACCTTCTTTTTCATTCTCATCTTCATTTGAAATAAAGAAATCCATTAATAGAAGGGCTGTTTTGCAGGAAAAATCTCACTGTGTAAAATCTGTGAGGCCCAGGTGACAAGCAGACCTGCTTAAACCCACAATATGACATACTATATGCAAGTCCATAGCCCACTTTTACTCAGAAACATCCCTCTTTCTCTGCTTTGCTCATATCACAAAGGGTTGCCTCAAGCTACACTTTGCATGCTTATTGGTCAGCTGGTGTCCAACTAGGTTTGTCTAAAGAGGGAAACTTCTGATTTAGTAGCATCTGGATCTCTTCTGTAGTTGCATTTTCCAGAGGATAGGTCCACCATGATTTTGCTTCTGCTGCATGATCCCAGTTCCTAGGCTGCTGAAATACCATATTTTCCTCTGTCACTCTAGCATTAGGGATTGTAGCAGCTGTCCTGCTATTGCTAACCTCTGGTCACAGCTTTACTTTCTTCTGGCATCTCAGCACTTCTGATACCTATGTAACCAATCCCATGTATTAAATTCCATACCTTTAAAATATATAGATAAATTTCTTCTTTCTCTGTTTCTTTCCCTCACTGATAGAAATGGTAATATTTTAATCTTGGAAAATTATAAATCATAACTCAGATCATGAGATGTCATTAAGATGGTGTTGTAAGCTGAGCTCATTAAGCCTCTCCTGGAAAAAAACAAATTAAACAACTAAAATTGAACCAGCAAATCCCTAAGCAACACACAGCCTCAGGTGAGAGACCCACTCATGGCAAGAAAATACCTAAAGGTGGAGAAAGGGAGGTGAGTGAGAGAGAAAAAAAGGGAGCAGTATGGAGACATGCTGTGGAGTGTGACCCAGAGACCTACCTGGTAACTAACCCAGAGGCTGACCCGGAGACCAGCCAAGGAGAGACTGACTGAGGTGGGAGCATGGGTGTGCGGGTCCAGGTGCAGAATAACTCTGGTGGGTTGGAGGCCCACAACAAATAAAGGCAGAGGTGCAGGCAGCTGGAACACAGGGTGGACAGAGAAAGCAGCTGCGACTGACTGTGGAGAGAAACCCCAATGGGAGTGCAGGAAAAGCAGCCATGGCATGGCAATGGCAGTCATAGAGCAGTGCAGGAGGCCAGAGCAAGGCACCAGCAGCAGCCAGAGATTGGTGCCAGTAACTGGGGTGAGGATCCAGCTGCCTGCACGTGGGTCCAGCGGTTGGAGCTGGGGACCTGCAAATTGCAACGCTGGCAACTAGAGACAAGGGAAGGCATTCCAGTGGTTGGAGTGCCAGCACTGGGAGTATGCTGATGACTGAAATGTAGAGTGGCCCTCAGTGAGGTGGAGCCCCAGCTTGAGTACTGTGTGGCCTTGGACCCAGAGCCTGGCTATTTCCCCTTGCTGTCTTCCAAGGCTCACCCCATTGGCCCCATCCAGATTCCACCTTCAACGAGCTGCTTCCAGGAAGTAGCCATTATCCTGTGACACAAACAGACCTGCACCTTTCTCAACAAATCCCACCCTACCCTTCCCACTGAAGTAAGCAGGAGGATCCAGAAAAACTGAAACACAGGCATGGCAGCTTCTGACTGCAGGGGGATTTCAGAGGCATAGAATACCATCACCCACCATACCTTCCCAAAGAGGAGGCATACAGAAACCAGGGCAACTGAGTCAAAGAAAAGTCCACCTTCTAGGAAGCCTCCTACTGTGAGAAAACCAAATAAACAAGAGAAAATATTTTAAGACACTGAAGCAACACCAGCTACGAAGTAAAAGAAGGATTTCTTCACATCTACCAGAAGAAAAGTTCTCATGTCCAGAACAAGAACTGTTCCAATAGCAATGAGTACCCTATTGAACATAGGTGCTCAGAATGAAAAATTTTAAATCTCCAGAAAAGAAACTTGAAGACACATAAACATATGAGATAAATGACGCAGAATTCAAGACTGCAATTCTGACAACACTCAAAGAGATCAAAGAAAACTGGCAGAGTATGCAGAGGGAGCTAATCAATCTCAAGAAGGAAATTAAAGCTATAAAAAATAAGCAAATAGAAATTTTGGAGAAAAACAACAAAATAAAATAAATGAAAAATTAAACAGCTAATGTAGGAAGCATTGCTGACCAGATGAAGAAAAAAATTAGTAAAATTGAAGACAGAAATTTGAAAATGTCATAGAAGAAAAAAGAGAAAGCTAAGAGCTAAAAGAAATGAAAGATATCTATAAGAACTATGTGGCTCCATTACAAAAAAATAACACAAGAATAGTAAGTATTTTGGAGTAAGCAGAGGATGAGATGGGCACAGAAAATTTGTTCAGATAAATAGTAGATGAGAATTTCCCAAATGCATGATAAAATATGGACCCTCAAATTCAAGAAGGAAACAGGACCCCTAGCTACTTTAATCCTAGCAGACCCTCTCCAAGACACATTACACTGAAGATGTTAAAGACAAAGAAAGAATCCTCAAGGCAGCCAGAAAAAAGAACACCGTAGACTATAAAGGAAAACCCATTAGACTATCATCAAATTTTTCAACATGAACTCTAAGCCTGAAGGGAGTGGAATCAAGTATTCAAAATATTAAAGGAGAAAAATTACCAGCCAAGAATCATCTATCCAGCAAAGTTATCCTTTAGATATGAAAGAGGAATAAAAACATTTTGGGACACACAGAGACTAAAGGAATTCTACAGCACAAGGCCAGCATACCAAGAAATATTGAAGGAGGTGATTGGACCTGAGACAAAAGTCAAAATAAATAAATATAAATAGGAACAACAAAAACATAAGAGGAGAGGAAATAAAGATTTAAAATTTCTAAAGAGAATGGAGGTAAGAAACATCCTTAAGAAAAGTAACCACTGTATATATGAGATTTCCTTTTACATAAAGTTGATGGTAACCATTCAAAAAGAACTTGTAACTGTGACACATAATTAAAAAAGAGAGAGAGAAAACAGTCATAAATACCATCAAACTAAAATAACAAAGGGGAATAAAAAAAGCAAAGAAACAATAGATAAAAAGAGCTACCAGAAAACAAAAGATAAAATGGCCATAAGAAATCCTCAAATACTCATATATAAATCATCACCATAAATGTAAATGAGCTGAACTTAACCAAAAAAAAAAAAATACATAGTAGCAAACTGGATTAAAGAACAAAAAAAACCCAACTTTTTGCTTCCTAAAAAAGACACACCTTAGCCACAAGAGCAACCAATGACTCAAAGTGAAAGGGTGTAAAACAATATTCTAATCAAATGGCACCCAGAGAAAATCAGGTGTAGCCATACTTATATCCAATGAAACCAGCTTCAGGATCAAACAGATAATAAGAAACAAAGATGGACATTTTATAATGGTAAAGGAGACCATACAACAAGAATGCACAACAAATTAATATATATGCTGCCAACCAAGATACACCAAAATTTACAAAGGAACTACTAACAGATCTGGAAGAAGAAACTGACTAAAACACAATTATAGTAGGGTACTTGAACACCCTCTTGACAGGCATGGACAGATCATCCAAACAGAAAATCAATAAGGAAATACCAGCTTTGAATGATACATTACAGCAATTGGACATAGTTGACAGTTACAGGATACTTCATCCTACAACACATGAGGTAAACATTCTTTTCTGGTGCACATGAAATATTCTTAAGGACAGACCGCATGCTGGGACATAAAGTTAGCCTTAGCAAATTTAAGAAGATTGAAATCATACAACTGTATTCTCTGACCAAAAGCTTTAAAATTGGAGATCAACTACAAAAAGAAAACAGAAAGAACCACATATACATGGAGATTAAACAACATGTTATTTAAAAATGATTGCATCAAAGAAGAAATAAAAGAAGAGATTTGAAAGTGCATAGAAACCAATGACAGTGGAAACACAACATACGAAAATTACTGGGATTCAGCGAAAGCAATAATAAGAAGAAAATTTATATCACTATAGGCCTATCTCAAGAAACAAGAAAAGTCACTAGTAAACAACAAAAATCACACCATAAAGAACTAGAAAAAGAACAGCAAACACCCAAAACCAGCAGATGGAAGGAAATAATAAAAATTAAAGTAAAACTAAATGAAGTAGTGAATAGAAAAATAATAGAAAAAAATTAATGAAACAAAGAGCTGATTCTTTGGGGAAAAAAATGATAAAATTAACAAACTTTTGGCTAGGCTCTCCAAGAGAAAAAGAGGAAACACACAAATAATCCAAATTAGAAATGAAAGCAGAGAAATTACAACTAATACCATAGAAATACAAAGAATCATACAAGAATACCAAGAAGGAATATATGCCACCCAATTTTGCAACCTAGAAGAAATCAATTATTTTTGAGAAACATATAGTCTACCTAGACTGAATCAAGAAGAACTGGATAATCTAAACAGAACAATCAACAATAAGGAAATTGAAAAATCATCCAAAACCTCCCCAAAAGCAAGAGTTCAGGACCAGATTATCTCACTAACAAGTTTTACCAGACATTAAAAGAGGAAGTAACACCAATCCCTCTAACTTTTCCAAAAAGTTGAAGAAGATGCAATACTTCCCAACTTATTCTATGAGGACAACCCTACTGTAATACCAGAGCCTGATAAGGACAACACACAAAAAAAGAAAACTATAGGCCAATGTCTGATGAAAATTGATGCAAAAATCTTAAACAGAATACTAGCAAGTAGAATACAACAATACATTAAGATTGTAAATCACGGTCAAGTGGGATTTATCCCAGGGGTACAAGGATGGTTCAACATACACAAATCAACCAATGTGATACACCACATAATCAAAATAAAAAGATAAAAACTGTATGGCTATATCAATTGATGCAGAAAAAGCATTTGACAACACGCAATACCCATTTATAATCAAAACACATAATAAAATAGGTTTACAAGGAAAGTACCTAAACAAAATAATGGCCATATATGCCAAACTCTCAGCAAATGTCATACTGAAAGGAGAATAACTGAAAACTTTTCTTCTAAAATCAGGAACAATACAGGAATGTCTCTAATCACCACTGATATCCAACACAGTGAGGGAAGTTCTAACCAGAGCCATCAGGAAGGAGAAAGAAATAAAACGCATTCAAATTGGGAGTGAAGAAGTTAAACTGTCACTTTTTGCAATTGACATGATCTTTTATGTAAAAAATCCTGAAGACTGCACTAGAAAACTATTAGAAATAATAAATGAATACAGTAAGGTGGCAGCATACAAAATTAATGTAGAAAAATCCACAGCATTTTTATGTAGAAGCAATAAAACTTCAGAAAAAAACAAGAAAAATGATGCCTTTTAAAATCAAAACAAAATAAATAAAATACTTAGGCAAAAACTTTGTAAAGAACATGAAGGACTTATACACAGAAGAGTATAAGACACTATTAAAAGAAATTGAAGAAGTTAAAAAGAAATGGAAAGATAATCTGTGTTCATGGAATGAAAGAACCAATATAGTTAAAATGGCCATATTACCCAAAGCAATATACAGATTTAATACAATTCCCATCAAAGTACCACCAACTTTCTTTTGAGAAATGTATTTAAAAAAATTATCAGATTCTTATGGAACCACAAAAGACCCCAAATTGCCAAAGCAATCCTCAAAACGAAAAGAGAGAAAAAAAAAAAAAAGAATAAGGCGAATAAGGTTGGAACATCACACTCCTTGACTTCAGTCTATATTACAAAGCATGAATAATCAAAACAGCTTGGTATTTGAAGAAATATAGATGTACAGACCAATGGAACAGAATAAAAACCCCAGAAATAAACCCATAAATATATGGACAGATAATTGTACCAGGAACCAGCCTGGCTGAACAAAGTCCCTGAGTTCAAGCGGTGGGAATTAAAGACAGACCAAATGGCCAGCCGACTGTCCTCAATAGGAGCAGCCCCAAATAGCTTTATTGCTTGCCTTATATAGCAAAAGTTCACATCATTACAAGGAACAGGGAAAAACTAAGATATTTTAAAGTGCAAGACAGGTTACTCATTAACTAAGAAATATAATGTAAGCAGATGATTATCAGGAACAAACAGACCCCTTCCCATACATTCTTGTCTACCCCTACATTCCAGGTCATTAGTCAATCGGCGCCAGCTATCTGGCCTTCATGCAAAGCTGCATGTATATCTTTTGCCTTTAGCTATTACAGGTGAGGGGTGAAGGGGAGGCCGATGCCCTGCCATCAAAGCCCCAAGTTGGTCCCTCCCATTAGGCCCAGGGAACCAAGGCTTTGCCATCGAGACCTCTGAAACCTTTCTGTTCAGGCTCTGCACCGGCTTCCTACAGATAATCTTTGACAAAGGAGCAAAAAATATACAATGAAAAAAGAAAGCTTCTTCAGTAAAGGGTACTGGGAAAATTGAAAAACCACACCCAAAAGAATGAATCTGGACTACAAACAGTCACCCTATACCAAAATTAACTCAACGTGCATTAAAGGTATTCACATAAGACCTGAAACAATCAAGTGCATAGAAAAAAGCATTGATACTAAATTTATAGACCTTAGGCTCGGAGAGAACTTTATGAATTTGACCCCAAAGGCAAGGTAAGTAAAAGCAAAAAGAAATGAACAGGACTCTATCAAATTAAAAAGCTTCTGCACAGTGAAGGACACCATCAACAATGTAAAAAGGAAACAATTGAATGGGAGAAAATATTTGCAAACAATGCTTCTGATAAGGATGTAATATCTAAAATACACAAAAACTCATACAACTCAACAACAACAACAATCCAATTAAAAAATGGGCAGAAGACCTAAATAGACACTTCTCCCATGAAGACCAACACAGGACCAAAAGATATATGAAAGAATGCTGAACATCACTAGCAATTAGGGAAATACAAATTAGAACCACAGTGAGATACCACCTTACACCTGTTAGAATGGCTAGAATCAACAAGACAAGGGATAACAAGTGCTGGAGAGGCTGTGGAGAAAAAGAAATCCTCATACACTGCTGGCGAGAATGTAAATTGGTACAACCACTATGGAAAGCATAATGGAGACTCCTCAAAAATGGAATTGTCATATGACCCAGCAGTCCTTCTTCTGAGTATCTACCCAAAAAAACCTGAAAACCTTAATCTGTAAAAGATACATGTATACCAACGTTATTACAGCACTGTTCCCGGTGGCCAAGTTGTGGAAACAGCCAGTGTCCTCTGATAGATAACTGGGTGAAAATTATGTGGTATATTTACACAATGAAATACTACTCAGCAATAAAAAAAAGATGAAGTACAGTCATTTGTGACAACTTGGATGCACCTTAAAACCATCTTTTAAGCAAAATAAATCAAACTGAAAGAATCAAGAAACACATGACCTCACTTATAAGTCGAATGTAAAACTGAATGTAACAAAGGAACAAAAACTCATGGACACAGTCAAGAGTTTAGTGGTTACCTGAGGGTAAAGGGGAAGGTGGGTATGAGAGTGGGGGTGAGGACAGGGAGATGGCGTCATATATATGGTGATGGAAAGAGCTGATTCTGGGTGGTGAGCGCATAATGCAATGTAAAACTATGTAATGTAGAATTGTACATCTGGAAACAACGTAATTCTTATCAACCAATGTCACCTCAATAAATTTAACAATTTAAAAACAAAAACTCAGATCACCTAGTACAATATCTGAAACAACAGATATTGTGTAAATTAACTATTATAATGGGATCCCAATTTATGAAATTGTATTCTCTGTAAAATACTTTTTTATATATTGTGACATTATCTTGTGAATTATTACTTAAAATACAGAAAGTAGACATTATTTTTACCATTTCACATTTAAGAAAATAAAACTCAGAAAGGTTAGATGATCTGCCCAGAGTGTGTGTGTGTTTGTGGCGGGGGGAGGGTAAGTACATACTCATAATATGCATTTTTCAATAATAGAACCAGGATTTGTGCTCCAGATTATATTGCAATCTGATAAGAGTGATTGTGGACTGACAATTGTGACTGAAAGAAATGATGATATTGAGAGAGGACATAAAAGAGAACTGTATCTCAGTCCTCTCTTCCAGAGTTGCTTTTACTTGAGCTTCAATTACGAACAACTCAGAAATAGTGGCAGGTATGTTGATGCCTCACAAGGAGATATAACTTCAACCTTGGATCTAAAAGCCTTAGAAATTCCATTTCTTCCCTGCTATGAATAGAGTCTCCTACTGAGTATCTAATTGTGTTGTCATGGAACTCCCCAACAAGTGTGTGAGTTTAGCATATTACAAAAAATCTCTGATACTCAAATTGTTAGCCTATCATATTTGTTCCATAATAGCAGATGTAGTTATTTGGCAAGGCTGAGTTGAAAATATTCAGTTAGGGGTGGCCAGATTTTAACATTGGTAAAGCAGGACACCATTGACCGAGGGGGAGAGGGTTCTTGATTAAAAATTTGGTCTATCTCCCGCCATTCTTTAGCTTGTCGTGCATTCTTTCCAAAAATCGGGACATTTTTAAAATGCCGTGGGACGCAGGACAAATTGTTAAAAATTGGGACTGTCCCACCAAAAGCGGGATGTCTGGTCACCTTAAAATAGTCATTTTAATATAAGTAGTGGCTTAGAATGCATATTTACCTAACGTGATGCTCCGACAAACCAGTGAGATGAGCAGATATCACTGAGCTTATTTGATAGATAAGAAAACAGAGTTTCATGGTGGTAAAGTGACTTACTCAAGGTCTCCCATGAGTGCCAGGGCAAAGACTTTAACCCAGGCCATCTGCCTCTACTGTAAGTGCTCGACTCTGTAATGAAAATGTCTCCAGAGAAAGTTAATACTTAGTAATACAAAATCCTTTCTTCAGCTTTTTTATTAATTGTTCCTTTTATTGGGGTGACATTGGTTGGCAAAAATTACATAAGTTCCAGGTGTACAATTCTACATTACATTGTCTATACACTGCATTATGTGCTCACCACTCAGAGTCAGCTCTCTTTCCATCACCATGTATTTTATGCCCACTTCCTCCTCCCTCACCCTCTTACTCTCTTACCCTCAGGTAACCAATAAACTATTGGCTATGCCCATGAGTTTTGTTTCTTTGTTACTTTCAGTTTTATATTCCACCTGTAAGTGAAATCATATGGTTCTTGATTTTTTTCCATCTGACTTAACTTACTTAATATGATAATCACAGGGTCCATCCATGTTGTCATAAATGACTGTATTTCATCTTATCTTATTGCTGAATAGTATTCTTTTGTGTAAATGTACCACAACTTTTTTATCCAGTCATCTATCAAAGGGACCTTGTTCAGCTTTTTAATCAAACCATTGACATACCTATAAGCTTTAAAGTGTCAAAATCTAAAATAAAACATCCATCCCAGATTTTGAAACTCCACGCATTTTTTACATTATACAACTAATTAAAATATTTATGCTCAAAGAATTTCAGAGCGGAAATAAACCAAAAGGGTTGAAATGAATGTTCTTTTACCTCAATCATTTTGGTGGTAGAAAGACAGACATGCAGCTACGATGACCATAAATTACCCCATTCCAAGTCACTTGCATCATTTTTTCATGTCCAATTGTGACAACCTCTAGCTTGATTCAAATGTTGGCAGATAAAAGTAATTAAAAACACTCTATGTAATTTCTTATAATTTTCTCATGAAACATCACAACTTGTGTGGCAGCAGGTAATTTTTACCTGGAGGATCATTATTAATTCAAGTGTTGATGTCCATCAGAGCATTGTCGGAACATACTGATCCAAAACTAACTTCTCTATATCTTCTCTAAGATCTGAAATATTTCTAACAAAGAATAAGTCATTTTATTTAATAATCATGGATGTAAATGCAAATCTACATACCTCTGCAAAGGTTTGGAATCTGACTTTCTTCTGACCTTACCATGGTATTTCAGTTCTTTATGGTCTGCTCTAGCTTACGGTACTTTCTCAATGTCACCTACTCCACACTCTCTACTGCCTCTATCTTATTGCTGGCTGCCCCAGGTCTGTGCTCTCCTTCAGCCGTGCTCTGGGTTTTGAGTGTCCATTTCTCACCACAATTCTTCCTTAAATTCTCAGATATATATATAAAAAAATAGATTCAACTTTTAAGGCCTGTCTTTAAGTGCTGCCTTCTGCATGAAGTCTTCTGAGATGACTTTCGCTATATTTAGAGTATTTCTTTCTTTCTTTCTTTCTTCCTTTTTTTTTTTTTTGGTTAAATTAATTGGGGTGACCTTAATTGATATCAATTACATTGCTTCCAGGTGTACAATTCTACATTACATTGTCTATACATTGCATTATGTGCTCATCACCCAGAATCAGCTCACCTTTCATCACCATATTTGAATCCCCTTCCATACTCCCCCCCATCCATCTCCCATCTACCTCCCCATTTAACCTCTGATAACAGTTTTTCCTAATGATCTGCCATCAACCTTTTCAATACATTGTACCTTATTTCTTTGTACTTTAGTTTATCAGTTAAATGAGAAAATTGGACTAAATTACTAGTTCTCAAAGTTGATGTCAAATCAGTCATATGCATGGAGTTCATTGATGATACAGATTTCTGATCCCCACCCCAATCCTACTGAATCCAAATTCTGCAAAGAATGAAAGGGAAGAAAGGGAAGTTAGTCTGAGAAGCCTCACTACTAAAAAGTGATTGATTTTCATGCAGCCAGTCCCACAACAGTCTGAAAAATAGGAGGGGCCTAAAATGAACTCAAGCTTATACATAGTAATTTTTTAATTTTTAATTTCTAAATTTTATTGGAATTATTGACAGAACTAGATCCAACACTGTTACAAATGCTTAGTTGTATAGAATTGATTTAAATTGAATATTTATTTTAAATATGCCATTAATTGTTCAAAATATCCTAAGAACACGGTCCTAGACAATAAGACAAGGGACATACGTGGGAGAAATAATGTACTTTTTCAAATACAAAATCGTGTACAAGCTAACAATATATGCCTTTTTGACATGCCAAGACACCAGTATGATGGGGAAGCTATACCTCAGCACGCCAGACTAAAACCCACAAGTGCTATTGCTGCCCAAGGCAGATAGTCACACTTAAAAACCACTTACAAAATGAAAGCAATTTAGTACAAGGTTATAAAAAGCAAATATTGAGTTTGTTTGCAGTGTAGAATAGTATAGATACATGTACCTTCTCAAAGGATAGCATTTTTTTCTTCTTAAAGACTGAGAAATCATTATGATGAAAAGCATGAATGAATTTTCTCCATCACCACAAATTTCAAAATCAAGACCAAAAAAGGAAAAAGAGTAAACTTTATCAGCTGCTCTGATGGAAGTCTGTTGTTTGTTTGTTTTTAACTGGTTTTATTGAAGCTTTGCTGAACATAGGAAGGGTCTGGTAATCAAATCATTTCATGATTTAATTTACCTTGATTAGCATATCAATTTGCTATACCTTCCTCAAAAAGAGCTAATCAATTTTAGCAACTAGTGCAGTGAAAACACCACACAAATTGCTCTCATGGCCCCAAACTGCTAATCAATTTTGAAGGCCTAAATCAATCTGCATTTTATGCTGTTATTTTTCATTTGACACTACTATTACCTCTCTTGACTCTGAATTCTGAAGAATGAGTTTTCATGTCAAATAATGAACTGAAACTATACTACATTTTGACTTAATAATTGTCAACTTTTTCCTCCCAACACACACTCCACTGGCTTGTAAAACTTCAGTATGTGTTTGTGTGTTTGTTGCACATGCAAAAGAGAGTGAAAGCTATGATTAATACTAAAGGCTTTTACAATGTATCTGTACTTCTATTCCTCACTTCAGAAAGGAAGTTGCTACATTTTAAAAAAAAGGATTGCTTTAGATATACGAATGAGATACTGGTCATTATTACTTGAATGGTAAGAATAGTAAAGGCACAGCAATAACAATTAATTCATAGTTTTCATAATTCAAGAGAAAATAATTCACTTTTTCTGTTTGAAAGGTAAATTATCCCGTGGTTAATGCTCAGGGGCAATTTTGTGCCCCAGTGGACATTTGGGTATTCTTGAGATTTTTATTTAGTTGTGACATTGAATGGGACAGTGCTCCTGGCATCCAGATGGTAGAGACCAAAAGTGCTGCTCAAAATCCTAAAATGACAGGGCAGCCCCACAACAAAGAACAATCCAGTCCCACATATTTAATAGTGCTGAAGTCAAGAATCCCAAATCCAATATATAGCAACTATTCTCAAACTTATAAAATGTATTCATTCATTTATGTGGAATTTTACCTGTGATATGCTAATACTTTGCTTAATCTAAAATGTAAATGATTCACAAATATATTTTCTTTAATCAGCCTGCACCTTCTGATAGAAGAATCAGAGGTGGAAAGATTCATTAAGGCAGAATTATTACATTTATTCT
The DNA here is from genome assembly GCA_004027555.1 of Craseonycteris thonglongyai. NCBI lineage: Eukaryota > Metazoa > Chordata > Mammalia > Chiroptera > Craseonycteridae > Craseonycteris > Craseonycteris thonglongyai. The sequence goes on from PVKE010013825.1 coordinate 31,934, forward strand.
ATAATAAATTGTTTCTCTTCCTCAAAGAGTGCTAGAAATAATTTCAAGGCTGTGTATTCATAACTACATAATATACACATGTGTTAAATATCAGACAAATTAGAAAATATAACAATAAATAATTAGGGAAATAGTTTCTTATGTATACAATTATTACATGTGTGTTCATTATTCAGACCATGTTTTTAATACTGAAATATTGATATGTGAAATTTGATTTAAAAATCTTTCAGGTCTATGAAAATGAAAAAGAGAAAGTGAGGAAAGAGTAGGAAAAATACACCAGTCATTTGCAATTTGCATAGATTTTTTTATATTATAATAATTTGAAAGCGCAATGCATGTTGAAATTAGAACTTTCTCTCATGACAAAAAGCTCAAATGTGTCTGTGAAAACCTAAATTAGCCTTTACAACTTAAAAATACGGTTGTTTTAAGATTTCTCTCTAAATCTGTTTATTTCCTCCGCTTCCCAGCTTCCTTTTTGGCTATCTTATTCAAGAAATTAGTTTCTCAAAATGAAAGAAGCACCTTGAGAATAGTTTCATGTTTCATTTACTCTAATTATGTAGAGAGAGGTTTTCCATTTCAACATACTTGGTTTATATTCAAATGTCAAATTCTCTGAAAGGGAAGAAATGGGAAGATTTTGTCAGTCAATTGGCCTCATTTTCAATTTCCACACCCTAGAATCTCAAATATTTGTGTTTGTATGTGTGTTCATGAACATGTGTTTTTCTTCCTGCCAAATAGCAGGGTGATAGGCCCAAGAGAAGGTTTGAGTGTCATAGGGCATAAAACCAGCACTTTCTGGGGCATTATTTGGTCCAATACTAACATGAACCATTAGGTTTGAGTGTAAACCTAATTGATTCTAATCCTAATCCTAAACATTGAGTATAAATGACATGCTAATATAATATAGCTTTGCTTGAAGTGAGTGGGATCAAATCTGCTGAATATTTACTTGCTAACTACTTGAGCCCCAAGATCAACACCTTAGAAATCACAGAAAGCCACAGACCAATAAGAACTCTAAGCAAGGCCAGACTTTCATGTATAGGAACAGACTTCTGAGAGGTGAAGAGTGGGGTCTGTCATTTTTCAGAGGTGGATAAAAGTGAGGGTGTTATCATTATGTAGCCAGCTACCATTCAGAGATTCAGATTAAGTCAATAAGACTGTATTCCTAAAACCAGCTTTAAAAAATTAGCTTGTCCTTGTCCCTTTGTGTTCTCTCCCTTAGGTGGTATCACACTCCGATAAATATTGAAAGGTTTAAAAAAACAATGGTTTTAACCTCAGAAAAGACCTCAGTTTACAGCATGTTTATTTGATAGGAGAGAGCATGGGGAGAATGTAATACATATTTTTCACGTGATTATCCCATGTCACCCTCAAAACAATGCTATGAGGCAGATTATTATCCAGTTCTACAAATGAGGAAATGTAGACTCAAAAATATTAATGACCTGCAGGAGGCCATCCAAATACCTGGTGGTAGAGGTAAGACATAGCCAGATTCTCTGTGATTCACACAGTGGCACCTCTGGGTCACAGGATGAGCAGACCATATCAGCAGGTCCCATAATTCAGGATCTAGAGGAAAATACATATGAAGGCACCCATCACTTTGAATATAAACTGTTCCCCTCCCTCACCCCCACATAAAGATAATAAGAAAAATATGACAAACAATTGGCATTTAGTTCAGAATAGTGGTATGAATGGTCAAATGGAGAAGTTTTATATTCTGTTTCAGAATTATACCTGCTGATGGGTGAAAATGAATTTTGATTCTTTGTTGGGCTGGAAAAAAATTTTAATTCTTACATTTCATGATAGTTGCTTTGAATCTTCCTAGAAACTGTTGGATACTGCGGGTGGAGTTGTACCTCTTTGTTGTCATTAAGGATTGTATGCATTTTGATCAATGTAGGCAAAATGCACTGGTTCAGTTTCTCTGAACAGTTTTGGTGTTATACCTTAGAGTTGTAATTGGAGAACTGAATATGAAAAGAGGGGTTTAAAAAAAATTCATACTCTTAAAATAATCTCTTCAAAATATGTTAGCACTGAAATGGACAAGATAATAAAGCATATATCTGTGTAACAGCTCCTAATGCTATTTCTCCAAACTCATATTAATGCTACATTGATTTAACCATTGGTCACTGGATGGGTATTGAACAGGAAATATTTCTCTAGTGTGAAAGTATAAAAAGGAAATATAACCTCAGTGATTCTGTTAGGAAGAAGTTTGCTATAATATAATGCACTTGCATGAGGACATTTGAGTGGCTCATGTGACCTATACACTTATTATTCTCATAAAAGAGATCTGAAGCGAAGCAACTAGAGGTGTCACCTTTCACTCTGTTGGCCCACCTTACTTAGATGACACATAGTCCAGGATGGGTGCTTATGCTCCAGCCATCAAGTCCACATTCTTGCATGTGGAAAGATGCTCAAAAGTATGTGCGAGGATCCAAGATGGCGGCATGAGAGGAGAACGCCGATAACTGCCTGGGAAGGGCCTTGTGAACAGAGGGAAATCCACAGGGGAAACCCTGAGAAGAAACCTCAACTAAGAGAACCACACAACGCAGAACAACACACAAAGGTTAGAGAAAAAAGGGGAGAGCGGGCCAGGAAAAGGGAAGCAGCAGTTCGGGGACAGAAACTCGGAGCGCGGCCCGGGGCTGGCAAAAACAAAGGGGATTGGGAGACTATGATCAAAGTGGAGCTGGATCGAGGGCGGGCTGGAAGCCGAGACCTAGGGAGCGTGGAAGCCCCACAAGACTGTGGACAATTTGGCATCTGATCTCAAGGGACAGCACGCAGTGCCCTAATCAGATCACGGAGCCTAAAGTGGAACAGAGACTGTGGAGCAGGGCGGCGGCACTTCCCAGCGGGCGGGGTGAGAGCAGGGCACCAGCCCACAGCGGCTCGGCACCCCTGATTTACGGAGGAGATTGACTGTGAGGGAGCGCCTTCTGAGGACAGGGCTCTTGGAGTGAGGGCTGGGGCTGGAGTGGGCATAGCTGCCTTGGACGTGCTTGGAGTGAATCCGGCGGTCTCGGCAGAGCCGGGAGCGTGGAGCGATTGCCGCCCGAGCTACGGCCTGTGCTCACAGGGCTTTCGGCGCCCCACCCACCGGGCCTCCGCAGCGCCGCTACTGGCGTGCAGCTGGGCTTTTGGCGCCCCGCCTGCCAGGCCACAGCGGCACCGCTGCTTGCTTGCCAGCGCGCAATTGGGCTTTTGGTGCCCCGCTCACCAGGTCGCTGCAGCGGATCTGCCTGCGCGGAGGTGCGCAGCTGGGCTCTCGGTGCCCCGCCAGCCCGGCCGCCCCGCAGCGCCGCTGCCTGCTTGCCGGTGCGCTACAGGGCTTTTGGCGCCCTGCTCGTCAGGCCGCCGGGGCGCCGCTGCCTGTGCGCGGGACTGGCTTTTGGCGCCCTGCCCACCGGGCCGCGGCAGTGCTGCTGCCTGCTTGCGAGTGCGCAGCTGGGCTTTTGGCGTCCCACCCACTGGGCCTCTGGAGCGTTGCGGACCGCACTCACAGCTGGGCTGCCTGCCGGGTCTCCGTGGTGTCGTTGCCTGTGCGCGGGGCTGGGAGGCCAACCGGGGCCTCTGCCGGGCCCCAGCCCATCCGGGTGCAGCCCTGCAGGCATGGCTTACAGATACGATTGAAGGAGGTGCAGCCAGGAGGAGGAAAGACCAGAGCTCCTGCGCCCCGCCCCCACTGAACCACCAGCCCCCCTGCTGAAAGAGGAATCTGCTATTGTGTCTCAGGCACGCCCTAGCTCCTACTCACATGCCATCACCCCTGCCCACACCTTTACTACCCTGCTATCTAACAGCTAAGACAGCAACCTGAAGTGCCCCAGGACACAGAAGCTGTCTGCTTCCCCCAACCCTCTCCCAAAATCTCCTTCTCCCACAACTGAGTCCAAAAGAAAAAATAAAGAGAAGCCCATCTGATAGGCAAACCCCCAGAGGGAAAACAGACTCATGCGTAAA
>PVKE010013826.1:0-35981 GCA_004027555.1 Craseonycteris thonglongyai
GTCCGGTGACAAGTGTAACACATAAGTCAAAATGTATTGTCTGGGTGGGCAGAGATCACAGTGTCAGGCTGTCAGAATTCTAGGAATTTATGACCTTGGCAAATTCCCAGAATGCATTAAACTATTGCTAGAAAGTTTTGTCTTCTACAATCGCTTCAAAGTCCATGGTACACGGAATTCCACCCCAGACATTGTGAGCTATTAAGGATCGACCAAAATTGGCCTCGCGATCAACCGGTTGACCGCGATCAACTTGTTGGCCACCCCTGTCCTACATAACCCGCTGCTACCACGGACTTGTCTGTTGGGGACATGTTAAAGTTTAAAAACCACCACAGGGGCCTGGACATCAGTCCTGGCTGCTCAGTGCAGGAGCTACACTGCCTTTCCAGGCGGTGAGTGGGGTGGAATCCAGCCAGGCACTCCCAGATTCAAAGCAAGGCCCACTGCATGCTCTTGGCCTTAGCCATGGGCTGGGACAGCTAAGCTGCCTCCTGGCAGGATCTCTTGTTTTTCTATGCAACCTACCGTTAAGTACCAATGGTGAAAAACAAAAACTGGGAAGCTATCAAACCCTTTGAATGGATGGGCACACTGGCTGGGGCTCCAGCCACACCCGCATCCTGAAGAGGACCCAGGAAGGTCCTGCCCAAGCTCTCTGCTCAGTGCATGGTCATTAGCATGGTCAAAGCTCCCAGAGGTCTACCAGCAGGAAAACACTCAGGTCTGCTCAGCTCCTCCCAGGCACCACAAAACTGATGGTGACGCCTATCACCATCCTAAGAGCAAGTGTTCCTGAGAACACACTGTAGGCACTGTTGAGATGGGGGTAGAGAATGCACTTGACGAGGACCCTGAGGAAACTGCGCCCTGGAAAAACGAGGAAGCGGGAACACCAGTTTTTGATTCTGGACGAGAAAGGCTTTATCCTCCTGGGTCCCCTCCGATTGGTTCCTTGCTCTTGCCTTTCCCCACAGCTGTAATTGAGCAAGCCTGTGTGGCCTGATGACGAGGTGGGGGTGGGAGGATGCAGACCTGGGCCTGCTGCAGCTGGTCCCATGAAGAGCCCCATCGCAGCTAGAGAGCTGAATGCCTTCCTGCATTCCCTCTGCTGGCCAGCCTGGCCCAGGGCTGCTCCAGGCCAGCGTGGGGCACCAGAGAACGTGCTGGACCCAACAGGTCCTTGCTCGAGACATCCACAGCAGGGAGAGTGTCTGCACCCCATCAGTGAGGAGCAGGGGGTGCTCCTCCGCAGAGGCCAGAACTGGATGCTGAGCACAGCGGAGCTTTGTTCCGACCACCGCCATCGATCGCCACGCAGACACTCTGAATGGCGCTGTTGTGGTATTTTAGGAAGATTCTACAAATAGCACCAACTCAGAATGGGCCTTAGAGCCAGCCCCTGAATGTTCAGTGGGGAGGGCGGCCAGCCTGGGAGCTCGGGCGGGGACAATGGGACCTCACAGGGCAGGATGTTGGTGACCCAGGCCTTTTCCGGGGCTCTGTGGCCTCATTTCCCCCAGGCTCACCCCCACCCCCAGAGTTTATTGGGAAGGGGCAGCTCTCCAGCCTCTGAATAAAGGGAGAGGGCCCAGCATCCTTTTGGCGTCTGCTACTCCCAGATTTCCAGGGATTTCCAAGCTCTGCCATGTCCTGTGTGTCATGGAGGAGGGGACACAGGAAGGATGTCCTTAGGTTTTCCTCAGAAATCCACTTTATTAGGTAGCCAGGGAGACCTCAAACACCCACAATCTAGCAACCAAAGACTATTAATTGGAATCTTTCCAGAAGGATTCATTCTTGAGACATAAAAGACAGCTGAAAGAAGAGGAAAAGAACCCGGATTTGAGTCATTCAGAGCTGGGTTCAAAGTTAGCTTGACTGGCGACATCTGGGTGGCCTGGGGCAAGTTATTTACCTCTCAGAGCCTCAACGTCTTCATCTCTAAAACCAACAGGACTGTAGTCAGCCTGGCAGGGAAGACCAAGAACCACGAGACACGACAAGCGCTGTGCTTGGAACATTAAGCACCCAGCGAATGTTAGCCTCTCTTTTCCCAAATGGAGTCTCTTTATTTAATGCAGGAATGCATTCCATATACAGGGGACCCAAAAAACGGGAATTTATTTATAAATAATTATGTATTTATTCTTACATGTTTAAACTTCAGTCACCTTCAAAGTACTCTCCGTCTGATGCAGCACACCTCCTGAAATACTTTTTCCACTGGTCAAAACAGTTTTGGAACTCGTTGATTTGATGCCTTTTAGTACTTCTGCCATTTTCTGTTTCACCTCTTCCACACTGGCAAAATGTTTCCCTGTAAGGACTTTTTTTTTTTCATTCAGGGAAATAAAAATAAGTCATGTGGGGCAAGATCAGGTGAATAGGGAGGGTGGGACAAAAGGGCCAGGCCATTTTTGGTCAAAAATTGCTGAATACTCAGGGAGGTGTGGGCAGTGTGCTGTCATGCTGCATGTCATTGGTATAAATTACCCATCATGAAATGGGTAAATGTGATGAAAGTCTCCAAAATATATTCACTGAAGCCGAATGCAGCATCTCACAATACCAGCTGCTACATTGCTGTGGATAGGTTCCTAGTGCCCTCACCTAGCAGGGAAGCCTGTCCTCCAGAAGATCATTCCATTTTCCTTTGGGGGAGTCCCCCCTCCTAGAAAGTATTCCTGAACTACTGCTGAGAAACCTGTCAGACATAAAGGGGAAACCCTCTTGACACTGTGAAGCTACAAAGACATTAGGACGGTGGCCTCAGCACAGACGAGCAAGGCAGGGCCAGGGAGAGGGCCAGGGCCCGGCGCTACACATGGGGGCTTAAGTCTCAGCCCCATTCCTCCCTTCTGGCTCCTGTAAAATGCTCACACAACTGAGGATCATTTTTGGTAAGAGCACATTCAGAGCAGGGTCCATGGCCAAGGGGCTGACTGTGCCCATCTAGCAGTCAGAGGTGGCATGAAAGTATGGGTCCCCCACACCCACCAGCCCCTCCTCCCAACCCTCATCCTTGCCTTGACTAAGTCGTATATGTCCTTCTCCTTCCCTCCATTAAACGTTTTAGAGCAAGACAACTTCCACTCTGTAAGTGGCCCAGCACAGTTCTGTGCACAGAACTTGCCCTCAGTTCATAGGGACTAAACTAGAACAAGGTGAGGCAGTCGTGACCAGCCAAGAGCACAGGGGCCCTGCTGGGCCAAGCGTGACACTTCTGGCACTACACAGGGGGAAGGCTGAGAGGCCCAGGGAAGGCTGGGGACAGACAACAATTTACTAACTGGCACAAAAGTATTTCAGCATCTTACAAACCTCCTCACCATACGGGCGAGTGCCACCTGAGTATGTGCCATAGCTGCAGAGCCCCTGGGCAGGGGGGTGTTGGAGAATCTGCTATTAGGGTCCTCCTTTGGGGAGGTCTGAGAAGGAGGCTGGAGGGCAGGTGAAGCGGGCCTCACACCCACTCCCACTTCATGTTTTGCACTTACAGAGACAGTCACTTGATGGGCGGCCACTGTGACATCAGTGATTATGACAGGGTGCATTTGAGTCATAAAAGACAGAACTGAACCCACAGGAGTACCTAATCCTGCACGGCCCTGGTGTATCAAGGAGAGCACTGAGTTTTTAGTCTCATCTCCAAATCTGGGCCTCTGTGTGAGAAGCTGGCTGTCAGGGGCTGAAGCATCCCTCCCTAGCCTGCATTCAGAATGTGAGCAGGCGCAGGGAGAGTCAGCTCAGGGCTGGCTGCATCCCCTGCCCCAGGAGGAACTCAGATGGGTGTGGGGCGCATAGGTCCTGGGTGTGACTGATACTCAGAGAGGAACCTGGCCTGTTCAAAGCCACAAAGAAGAAGATGCTGGTTTGTGACTGACCTTTGATAATTTCTAAATTGGATGTGGACTAGGGAGTGCCCAGTCTTTTTGTTCCAAGTTTCATTAGTAAAGAGTGTAGCTGTGGTTTACTCTCATTTTGGTGTTCTTCACGGCTAAATGGCTTTGAGTTGTGTGGCATTAAAATGAAATAGAAACCAGTGTACCATACATTATGTTGCCAAGCCTAGATTGAAATCCCAGTTCTGACTGGCCCAAGGCAAGAAAATCCATTCACCATATATTTCCATGTTTGAGACAATACTTTTATCTAAAATTGTTAGACCAAAAATTGGGGGCGGGGGGGGGTCATCTTATATATGGGAGTAACCTGTGTATTGATTTCTTAATGTTGAGTTAGAAAAGTAGGGGTAGTTTTTTTTTTTTTAAATATATTTTTATTTATTTATTTATTTTTGACAGAGAGAGAGAGAGAGAGAGAGAGAGAGAGAGAGAGAGAGAGAAAGAGAGAGAGCTACAGAGACAGAGACAGAGAGAGAACTGAACTGGGGGAGCTCCCAGTTCAGCACATGGGTCCGCACGGACCAGGGCCGGGACTCGATCCCCGGTCCCCGGCGCTGCAAAGTGAGCGCTTAACCCACTGAGCCATCCCGGCTTCCCCATTAGGGGTACGTAGTCTTATACATGGGGGTTATCTTATATCCTAAGTCTGAAGCCAAATAATTATTTTCATTACTGGGCATTTTATGTGTGTGTGTATGTGTGTGTGTGTATGTGTCAGCAACCTTATATAGAGAGGCCAGTTTAATTTTTCTGATGACATATACCTGGTGAGGTTACTGGCATCCCAAAGTGCAGATGGAGGCATTCCTCTTTGGCTCAGATAAGTAACTTGTTCCTAAGGCTGCACGGACAGTAGGTGACAATGCAAGTTCAGAACCAGAGCTGCCCAATCCCCAGCTTCATTAGCTTCCAACATTTCACAATGCCACCTTGACACCAAGCCCCCCAAAACCTAAACTCACAACCAAGTCACTGCTTGGTATCTAGGTGAAGTTCAGGCAAGCAGGACAAGGCCTTGACCAGAGAAGGCCTAATTACCTGCCCACATACCTTGGTATGAGTTTGCTCTCAGAAAGTCCCATCCCTAGAGCACTGTCACAATCTGACCTGTCTTGCCACGCCCTGAAAAAGCCCCATTTACAGAGCATTGTCATTATCTGACCTGACTCACTCTGTGGAAAAGCCCTAGGCTCCAGGGCATTTGTCAAAACCATCCGTGGTAATTCTCCAATATTATAGCTGCCTAAAGTTGCAATAGGAGTAATTAGGGTAAACAAAAGTAGACCAAAAGGAAAACCTGGGGAAGGCGAAATCTATCCAGGGCTTTGAAAAGCTCTGACATATTTCTGGAGCGCTATGAGTCCATGTACATGTGTAGAACTGTGCCCATGAGCAGGAAAGACGGAGAGGGCCCCAATGTTTTACCTCTGGTTAACTTTTGAAGTCCAGTGACAACTAAGGTAGAGTCATAAACCACCTGAGCACTGAAGGTATGCTCTAACACACACACACACACACACACACACACACACACACAGAAAAGGATTCAAGGCATTTAATTATATCTCTGACAAATCACTAGCTGACCACTAAACTAATTAAGAGAGTTCAGTAGCTGCATACTACAGATTTTACAGATTTAGCCAGGAAAGTTATTAAATAGCTACACCACCACCACCACCTGGGGAAAAAGGGGACAATATTGGCAGAGTTACCACATTGCATTATCTACAATGTCCACTTTTCAACAAAAGATGAAAAGACACACCAAGAAAGGAGAGTATGGCCCATACAGAAGAAAAAAAAAAAAAAAAAAAAAAAAAAAAAAAAAAAAAAAAAAAAAAAAAAAAAAAAAAAAAAGCAGTCAATAGAAACTATTTTGATCCAGATGCTAGACATACCAAAGACTTCAAATCAGCTATAATAAAGATGTTTAAATAACTAAAAAAAACCATGGCTAAAGAATTAAAGGTAAATATGACAGTGATATCTCAACAAATAGAGAACACCAATAAAGGATTAAAAATTGTAAAAAGATTATAAAAAAACAAAAAATTCTGGAGTTTAAAAGTACAATAACTGAATTGAAAAAATCACTATAGAGGCTCACTAGCTGGCAGAAGAAAGAATCAGTAAAGATCGGTCAACTGAGATGATCCAGTCTGAGGAGCAAAAAGAAAAAATGAACAGAGTCTCAGACACCAGTGAGACACCATCAACCAACCATATCAACATATACCTAATGGGAGTCCTAGAAGAAAAGAAGACAGAAAAAGGAGTGGAAAAAGTATTTCAAAAATAATTGTTGAAAAGTTCTCAAATTTGTTAAAAATCTTATATATTCAAGAATCTTAATTTCAAATACAGTAAACTCAAAGAGATTCACAACTAGATAGATCATAGTTAAATTGTCCAAAGACAAAGTATCTTGAAAGAAGCAAGAGAAAAATGAACCATCACATACCAGGCATTCTCAGTAAAACTAAGTTGATTTTCATCAGAAACCATGGAAGTCAGACGGCAGTGTGATGACATTTCCAAAATGCTGAAAAGAAGACTGTCAACCAAAAATTCTAGTTCCAAAAGAACCATCCTTCAAAAACACAGGAGTAATAAAGACATCCTCAGATAAACAACAACAACAACAGAGCATTCAGTTCTTTATCCTAACAGACCTGTACTATACGAAATTCTAAAGGGAATCCTTCAGGTAAAATGAAAGGACATTATTAGATGGTCACTCGCATCCCACATGAAAAAATGAAGAACAACAATACAGGTAATTACATAGTTAAATATAAAAGACATCATAAATGTATTTTTTGTAGCTCTTTTCTTCTGATTTAAATGACTACTGCATGAAGCAATACTTAAAAAACTGTGTTGATGAACTTACTTAAAATGCATAAAGACGGAATTAATATGCCAATACTGACACAAATGAGAGAGAAGAGCTATATTGGAGAGAAAATGTACGCTGTTGAAGTTAAGGTAGTAATAATCTGAACTAGATTGTGTTAAATTAAGAAACAAATTATAATCCCAAAAACAACCACTGAGAGACTAAAAAAAATACTGTAAAGATAAAATAAGAAAATTAAATGGTACAATAAAAATATCTATTTAACACAAAAAGGCAGTAACAGAGGAATAGAAGTAAAAAAGGCAGACACAGAAAACATAGAGCAAAGTAGCTGACAGAAATCTACCTTACCAACAATTACATTAAATGTAAATGCAATGAACATTCCAACAAAAGGGCAACGTTTGGCATATGGATCGAAAAGACAAACAATTCTTTCCACAAGAGACACATTTTAATCTAAAAAGTCAAGTAGGATGAAAGTAAAACGATGGAACAAAGATATACCCTGTAAATAAAACCCAACAGAATTGTGGAGTGGCTACACAAATATCAGATACAATAGACTTTAAGACAGAAATGTTATGGGGGTAAATAGGAACATTGTATGATTAAAGGGTTGATCCAGCAGGAAGACATAACAATTATAAACCTTCTGCCCCTAACAGAGCATCATAATTCATTAAGTAAAAAATGGACAGAAGTGAAGTGAGATTCACCAACAGTAACTGGAAAGTTTAGTATTCCACTTTCCAGAATATTAGGTTGGTGTAAACGTAATTGTGGTTTTTGCATTGTTGAAATTTGCTGTTTGATATTTGAATACATACTTAAATAAATGTGGTTATGTTACACATCATTTTAATGCTCATCTCTCACTTTGTTTATTTCATATTTATTTCTTTTTAATTTTTTAAAATATTTATTTTTATTGTTTTTGACAGAGAGAGACAAGAGAGAAGGGGGAGGGCCCAGAGCAGTCTCCATAGTTTTAAGTCATCAGTTTTCAACATGGTTTCATTCCATACAGGTGGGTGGGGACCATGCAGGGCAAGAGCTGGGCTAGGAGCCTCCCACATGGGAGGTGCGCCCCTTTGAGGTAGGGGCTGAACCAGGGGGCAAGAACTAAACTGGAGATCTCCTGCATGAACCCTAGTTCAACATATGGGTCCACCTGGGGCCAGGGCCAGGATTTGATCCTCAGTCCCCAGGGTTGCAAAGTGAGTGCTTAACCCACTGAGCCATCTCGGCTTCCCCTATTTCATAATTATTTTAGACTATGGAAATGATGTTAGACAAAAAGCAAACTTGAGTGATTTTCTTATTTGAGTTCAAAATGGGTCATAAAGCAGTGGAGACAACTTGCAATATCAACAACTCATTTGGCCCATGAGCTGCTAATAAATGTACAGTGCAATGGTTGTTCAAGAGGTTTTGCAGGGGATGCTGGGATTAGTCCAACAGGTTGAGAGCTTCTCTTGCAACTGTGAGTTCTTGGGATCGAACCCTGGTCCCAGCCCGTGCACTCATTTGCTGAACTGTGGTGCAACTGGTAACTGCTGGGATGGCAGTGAAGGTTCCCACACAGCCCCACATCCACCTGTGTGGAATAAAACTACGTCACAGGTAATGATGTGTGGCTATGGAGGCTGCTCCCCTGTTCTCTCTCTCTCTTTCTCTCTCTCACAATAAAATAAATCTTAAAAAAAAATAATAATAAAAGAAGTTTTGCAAAGGAGACGAGAGCCTTGAAGATAAGGAGCATAGTGGTTGGCCATCAGAAATTGACAACGACTAATTGAGAACAATCATCGAAGCTGATCCTCTTACAACTCCATGAGAAGTTGCCCAAGAACTCAATGTTGACTATTCTATAGTCATTCAACATTTGAAGAAAATAGGAAAGATTAAAAAGCTCAATAAGTGGTTGCCTCATGAGCTGACCAAAAGTCAAAAAAATTGCCGTTTTTGAAGTGTCGTCTTCCCTTATTTTATGCAACAACAATGAACCATTTCTTGATTGGTTTGTGATGTGCGAAGAAAAGTGGATTTTATAAGACAACTGGTGATGACCAGCTCAGTGGTTGTACCAAGAAGAAGTTCCAAAGCACTTCCCGAAGCTAAACATGCACCAAAAAAGGTCATGGTCATTGTTTGGTGGTCTGTTGCTAGCTTGAACCATTATAGCTTTCTGAATTCCAGTGAAAACATTCCTTCTGAGAAGTATGCTCAGCAAATTGATGAGATGCACTGAAAACTACAACACCTGCAGCCAGAATTGGTCAACAGAAAGGTCCCAATTCTTCTCCATGACAATGTCCGACTGCATGTTGCACAGCCAACGCTTCAAAAGTTGAACGGATTGGGCTCTGAAGTATTGCCTCATCTGCCATTTTCACCTGATCTCTTGCCAACTGACTACTTCTTCAAGCATCTTGACAACTTTTTGCAGGTAAAACATTTCCACAACAAGGAGAATGCAGAAAATGCTTTCCAAGAGTTCGTTGAATCCTGTAGCAGATTTTTATGCTACCTGAATACACAAACTTATTTCTTGTTGGCAAAAATGTGTTCATTGTAAAGATTCCTATTTTGGTTAATAAAGATGTGTTTGAGCCTAGTTACATTGATTTAAAATTCAGTCCGAAACCACAATTACTTTTGCACCAACCTAATACAACTAGACAGAAAACCGATAAGGAAACAGAAGACTTGAACAACTAAAGAGACCAAGTAGACTTAACATACATACATCATCTATAGAACATTGCACCCAATAACAGTAAAATACACATTCTTTCAAATGCACATGGAATATTTTTTAGGATAGACTATATGCTAAATCATAAAGCAAGCCTTAAGCATTTAAAAGGACTGAAATTAAAACAAAATATGAAGTATATTCATCAACCACAGAAGAATGGAATTAGTAATCAATAAGAAAACAAATTTGGAGAATTCATAATCATGTGAAAATCAAACAACTCAGTCTTAAATACCAAAGAATAAATCACAGCAGAAAGTTAAAAAACACTTCTGAGTGAACACTTCCCATATGTATCAAAACTTATGGGATGCAGTGTGTTTAGAGAGAAATTTATAGCCATAAATGCCTACATTAAAAAGAACAAAGATCTCAAATCAATAACCTTACACCTTAAGAAACCAGAAAAAGAACAAACCAAACTGAAATTAAACAGATGGAAGGAAATAATTAATATTAGAATGTAAATAAATAAAATAAAGACTAGAAAAACAATAGAGAAACCAATAAAACAGAAGCTGGTTCTTAGAAAGAGCACCACGTTTGACCAAAGTTAGCTAGACTGACCAAGAAAAAAAGGGGAAGGCTCAAATTACTAAAGTCAGGAATGCAAGGGCAGACATTACTGCCAACTTTACAGAAATAAAAAGAAATATAAGGGAATATTATTTAAAAAACACTGTATGCCATCATTAGATGATGTAGATGCAACAGACAGATTTCTAGAAGACACAGATTACCAAAATCAACTCAAGAAGAAATAGAAAATGTAAATAAACCTTTAACAAGAGACTAAATAACTTCAACATGCCCAAAAATGCTTCACTGAAGAATTCTACCAATCATTTAAGAAGAATTAATTCCAGACAGTGCTGGTGAATTCTACCAAATACTTGAAGAATTGATGCTAATTGTTCATGAACTCTTCCAAAAAAATAGAAAATGGTTCCCAACTCTTTTGCAGCTAGTATTCTCGCTGATAACAGACATTGCAAGACAACTACAGATCCCTTATGAACATACACAAAAACTCCCAACAAAATGCATGCAAAATATAACCCAAAGGCTTATCAACTGATAAATGGATGAACAAAATGTAGCATACTCAAATTAAGACTATCTTCAGCCATAAAATGGAATAAAGTAATGACATGCGCTACAACAGGGATGAACTTTGAAAACCGTATGCTAGAAAAGTCAGTCACAAAAGATCCTATGTTAGGGATGCCAGGATAGCTCAGTGGTTGAGTGCTTACTTCACAATTATGAGGTCTGGGATTCTATTCCCAGCCCTGGACCAAGCAAAACCCATATGCTGAACTCTGGTACAATTGGTAATCACTGAGATGGCTCAACGTGCGTCCCAAGCAGGAGGTTCCCTGTTGGGTTCCCACTCTGCGTGGCCCCACATCCATCTGTGTGGAATGAAACCACGTCACAACTAATGATGTACAATATGGGCAGTGCTCTGGGCCCTTCCCTCTTTTCTCTCTCTCTGTCTCTCAAACAATAAAACAAAAAACAAACAAACAAAAAAACCCCAAAACCATAAGTTATATGAAAGTAGTTTGGTGGCTGCCTGGGACTACAGGACAAGGTAGGAGGGCTGTCACAGGAATGGGCATGGGGTTTGTTTTAGGGGTAATAAAAATGTCCTACAATTAGATTATGGTGATGATTGAATAACTGTGAATATATTAAAACTACTGTGTGGTACAATCTCAGTGGATGAATTCTGATATGTGAAATGTATCTCAATAAAGCTGCGTAAAAAATGTCTGGTGATGGGGTGTTTGTGGGAAGACCCCAGCATAAGACGTACTTCAGGACAGGATGTGCATAAGCTACACAGTGAGGTTGGGGAAGGCAGGGTAAGGAGAACTATTTTAGGGGTTCACTCCATTTGCATGTTCCTTATTTCAGTCCCAGGATTCCTGAAGGAGAGTTCCCTTTACAGTTGCAAGGACTGCAGACTAACAGGATAAGAAAACACCCACCAGGCATTTCCTTTTCCCCTCCCTTCAGGAGCCCAGGACTTTAGGAGGCTTGCTGCCCTAATTGTCACGGTCAGGGACTTCAGACTTCCCCAGCACTGGCTCCTCTCTGGGGCCTCAAGTCCTCCTCCTACCAACTCCAGGGGCCAGCGGTGTTGACTGTGCTATGTGCTGGTTAAACAGACCTGCTCATGGAGTTTGTCCAAGGGGGGCTGTGACCTTGTGTTTCACTCCACCCCCCACCCCCAGCCAGTTGACTGCTGGCTGAGCCCCTCTCCGATGCGCTGGGAAAGCCAGGTGGCTTTCTAATGCCTTGTCGCTAGGAGCACAGAGCCGTTCTGAGTTTTCTCAGTCATTTGAGCTTCTAACAAGGACCCTAGAGATTATCTTTCTTGTCTAGTTCCCTCTTTACAAATAAGGAAACTGAGGTTCTGAGTGGTAACCCAGCTAGAAAAGGGTGGAAGTAGGACTACCACTAGGCCTTTTGGCAACCCTTGAGATCAGCACGCGGTCCCCACTTCTAGGCAGGAACGCAGAGGCTCAGAGATAATAGGTGGCCTGATGTCCCCTGGCTAGAAAACGGAAACAAATCCTCGGCCTGGTTCCCTTTCTGAAAAACCCACAAGACTGTTGCCCAGGACACTTAAATGGGGAAGAGGGAGCAAAGAGGGTCACTTCTCAGAAACAGAGTGGGACCCAAGCAAACCACGGGCCACAGTGGGGAGGCCTTCATGCCCTGGCCCAAGCACAGTGCCTGCTGCCTGAGCCTCTGAGAGTTCACCGTGAGTGCCACTGGCGTCCCTGCGCATCTGTAAGCAGGGGGCAGTGAGATCCTGCAGGCAACCACTGGTTGCTGCTGGAGAATGGGCTAGATCCAGGAGGCCAGTGCCACTGTCAGCAGCATCTGGTGGCTGGACCAGGCTGCTGGCATGGGATACAGACAAGCAGGGGGATGCAGAGGCATTTTGGAAATAGAATGCCAGGATATGGGGACGGCATACCGGAGTAGGATGCAAGCGAGAGTTTCGGTTGAGCCTGATCAGCCTCTGCCCATCTGTATTCCCAGAGACTCCCAATGCAGATGTCTAATGAGTGTGGTGCTCAGAGCAAGGCCTGAACTTGGAGATGACCAGTGATTCAAGTTGGCCAGCAAGAGGGCGGGATGGGTGGAGATGGACGTGAGCTGGAGGAGTGTCTGCTGCAGGTCCCTCAGAGCAGGCCCAGAGAAGGAGCAGCCTGAGGGAAGGCCCCTGCTCTGGCCAGCCCCTGCCACTCGCCTGGACATACCCCTGCAGACCTGCAAAGCCCTTTCCTAGTTTTTCTGCTGGGCAGGCTGCTCTTCCTTTAAGACCCAGCTTGGGCCTCAGCTGGCCTTGGCACCTTCTAAACCTGCAGCTGGGTGGCACCTCTAGTCTGCTCAGAGCACCCAGGTTTACGGTCTCCCTGCATTTCTTCGTGGCCTACAGTGTCACTATTTCCTGGGTCTCCACTCAGCTGGGCTGTATGTACATGGTAGGGGCAGACACTATACCTCCCCAACTCTGTATCGAAGCAGGCACGAGGCCTGGGGTGGAGTGGGCCCCCGACAGATCATTGTTAAATGAGTGGACAGAAGCCTGGATGGCAGCTTCCCACTAGCAATCTTGGAAGAGACTATGTGATAAGTGGAACCTTCTCAAGGTGGGCTCAGAGGCTGTCCAGGAGTTTACACAGCAGAGCCAGTTCCATCAGCCCACCCGGTGACAGACACACCTCTCTCCGCTCCCTTGGGGACAGCCAGAGGCTGGTGCAGAGCAGCAGCAGTGTTCCTGCACAGCACACTGGCCACTAGGTGTCTCAGCAAGCCCTCTGTCCGTCAGAAAGGGCCTTGGAGTCCATGCCCAGGGCCTCACTCTGTCATAGCGGAGATACTCGGGGTGGGGAGGCTGCCAGTGGAACCCTAGGTACCAGGTGACATGAACAGGTAAAGGTGAGCATGACCATCACCCTGTCTCTGCTCCACGCACTGTTCACTTGCCAATGTTTACTGAGCAGATTCTCTGCTGTGTGGTGCCAGATCACAAAAGGTGACAAGATGACTGTCAGCTAGGAGTGACAGATCCAGACCAACTGGGCACTGGAGAATGAACTGAACTGGGCCTGCAGGCTCCAGGTGCAGGCCACCTTTCCTGGACTTGATACCTCTTTGGCCAAAGTGAAGGTATGGTGAGAGTGTGGTATGTGCAGGGACCAGAGAGGTCCAGGCTGTGGCAGGGGCAGTAGAGGGGAGGAGGCAGGACACCCAACACCAGCAAGGATAAGAAGCTGCGCTTTTCTCTGCAGGCCCCCAGGGCAGAGTCTGAGGAGGGACATGGGAGCCGTGCACAGCTGCTGCCTTGGGCAGTGGACTAGAAGAGGCAAGGATGAACTTGGGATGAGCAGTTGAGAAGCCAGTACAGTCAAGATGATGAGGGTCTGCACAAGTGTCACAGCAGCCCTGGGGGCAGCGATGGGGACACTGCCCTGAGCAGAATCACAGGAGCTGTCAGCCCCAGGTCAGATCGGTCATAGGAAATGAAGCAGGGCAGAGAGCCGGGAAACCAGCAGGAGCAGGTTGGCCTGTGTGCAAGGGCTTCTGCTGAAGTTTGGATTGGCAGGCTGGAGAGGGGCAGGCTAGAGAGGGGTGCCACAGAGAACTCAGGGGGCTGTGTGCTCAGAGGCAATCAGTCATCAGGACCCTGGGTGAGATGCCTGCACAAGACTTGCAGAGGTCAGAAAGCAAAACAGAGAATTCCCAGCTGACTGCAGTGTTTTAAAGGGGGTGGGATGGGGAGAGGGTTGGGCTAAGAAGAGGTGGGAGAAAGGCTGCACAAGGGGCAGCCCCTGCAGCCTGGGGTGGGCCACGGGTTGGACAAGCTTGGTTTAGAGACTAAGTCAAGTGACTTGGAGATACACAGTTCCTCCGATGTCTTAAAGCCAGCTTGTTCAACCCTCGGCCCATGGATCGCAAGCAGCCCATGATGGTTTTGAATGTGTCCCAACACAAATTTGTAAACTTCCTTAAAACATTATGAAAATTTTTTTGTAACTTAAAAAAAAAAGATTTTATTATTTTTGACAGAGAGAGACAGCGAGAAGGGGGAGGCCCTAGAGCAGTCTCCATGGTTGTACGTCATCAGTTTTCAACATGGTTCCACACAGGTGGGTGGGTGCTGCACAGGGCAGGAGCTGGGCTGGGGGCCTCCCACATGGGCAGCACACCTCAGTTTAGGATATGGGTCTGTAGGTTGGGGGTTTGATCCTCAGTCCCTGGGTCTGCAAAGTGAGCACTTAACTTGCTGAGCCATCCTGACTCCCCCTTGCCTTTCTTTTTTTTTATAGCTCATCAGCTATTGTTCGTGTATTTTATGTGTGACCCAAGACAATTCTTCTTCTTCCAATGTGGCCCAGGGAAGGCAGAAGGTTGGACACCCCTGTCTTAAAGGCTGTGAGGTCTTGCAGTGACAAACCTTCCCAATTTTGATAACTCACGATTTCTAAGGTTATTTAACTTAGAAGCCCCTTCCACTGCTTCTGGCAGAACTCATTTTGAACAATGGTCCAACCTGTCCACTGCCTAGCATTCCGGCCACATGAGTTCAAATTTGTTAAACGAGGCAACATCTAAACATTTGGAGATTTCACATAAAAAACAAGGCTGCCTTCCTTAAACCACAGTGGCCAGCTGCCTGTTCTGGACAGGGCAAGCACTCCAGCACCACAGTGCTCCCCACCTGCTCTTGCTAATTTACAGAGGCTGCAGAACCTTGTGGTCCTCCAGATGGGCTTCCCTGCTCCTAGGCTGCGCTGGGGCTTAAGTGGGTGGGGTGGGAGAGTGGGGGCAAGCTGGGAAACACGCCTACGCCAGGCCTGTTCTTCACCTGGGTCAGTGTAGCCCGGGGTCCACAGCCCTAGAAGACAAACCAAGCAGGCTGCCCCTGGCTCCCTTCTGGAGCTGCAAGTTGAGTGTGCACCCTTCCTAACCAAGGCCTTGCAAAATGCACCCTTGCTTGGGGGGCTCAGGCTCCACCCCCTGCCTTGTTTACTGAGGAAGGGTGGGGAGACAAAAGCTGCTCCAGCCCTGCCAGCCCCCCAGTGAAATCCCCCTCTGCTGGCATCCTGACTATCCTCAGGGAGTATGCAGCAAGACCCTGCCCTGAGACGCTCCTGGAACAGCCGGCCAGCTCTCTGTCCCCTCCCAGCATGAAATCCCCACATGCATTTTTTTTTCTTTTCTCTTTTAAATCAAATGCTAAGAAAAGGGTTGCTCTGGGACAATGAGAACCCTGCAACTATTCATATTTTCCTATTTGGCTTTGGCTGCAAAGAGGCTCAACCAGACAGTATCTTTCTTATAGCAGATTCACTGGGCCTTTTTTTCTCTTTTTGCTTCATATGGCCTGTTTAAATATAGGGTCCTGTTTAGTTGCTTAATATTTATTTATTATATATGCTATATATGCCTACCTGAAACCCTTTGTAAAACTGATCTGTACATCTGTGGCATCATTATCATCACCTGGACAAGAGTCCTTCAAGCTGCTTGACACATTTTATACCTTTTCTTTATCTGTATCCAAAATATACTTTAAACTGAGACCTGGAACTCGTTCTGGCAAAGCCTGCACTAACCTTATAGCTTACAACTTCCCAACTCAGCTAGTCACAGAAGTCGCTTGGAGAAGTCCTTGAACACAGGCCCTTCCCCATAGCCAATTCAGGTGAGGGTGGAGCCCGGCGAACTGAATGCGCAGTAAGGGGCGGGGGTGGGGTGGGGCAGGCGAATTTAGGAGGCGCTGCGGTCTGCTTGCGGGATGCCTCAGTATGTCGCCGTAAATCAGCAGGGGTCGTTTCAGTCAGTCAAGAGTTAAGTCGGAAGGGCCACTCACTGCCTAAAGAGGCCGGACCTCAGTCGGCCGCCAACGTTCTCAGCGTAGTTTCTCAGCTTGGAGCTCTCTCCCAGCCGCTGTATTCCAGAAGCAACTGCCCTCACAGGTGCCGCCGGGACACTTTTGGAAAACCGACTCAGGGCCCCAGGGTCCAAGTTTGGGACAGAGGCGGACGAGAATGAATGGTCCCGCTCCCGGGCGGTTAAGCCGCTGGGGCGGCGCCGGGCGCTGGCCGGGCTCCCTCTGCAGAGGACCTGCGTGTGGGGCGGGGCGGGCGCCTGGGGCCCCTCCGCCCAGCGGTGAACTTGGCTGACCTGCAGCCGGCGCCCACTGTCCTCTCCCCGCTCCTCTCCCGCCCAGGGCCAGCCCCAGGCTCCAACCCGTACCGCGGAGCAAGCGGATCCCCTGGATGTGCACCCCAAAGTTCGGAGACTCCACCTGAGCCCTTTCCAAAGTTGAGGCAGGTGTCGGGGGCCCGGGAAAACGGGCCGACATGTTCCGGAGGAGGGGCTGGCAGCCCCCAGCCGCCGCTGCAGGGAGCAGGCGGCGCGCGCCCCGCACCGGAGCGCAGAGGTCCCGAGACCGCGACGCACGTGCGCGCCCGGGAAGAGTTACCTTTGGGCGCTCGCAGGTGTCCCCGCCAGTCCTTGCAGCAGCACAGCCCCATGGCAGCTGCGCCGCCTGCTGCCGGCCCGTCCGCCCGCGTGCAGTGCCCCGCCGGGTGCGGGGCTGTGCGCTGGAGCTGCCGGCCCGGCTTCCCTCGCCCTCACGCTCCGTCCTGGCCCCGCGCCGAGGGCATCCCTGCTCGGGGCAGACGCTGCTAATCAACAGGAGAACGCTGAGATCGCGCCAGAGGCGCCTCAAGCCCGCTTTTATCTCCGCGCGCCGGGGCCGCCCTGCGCGGCTGCCTGCCCTCGCGGGCGCCCTCCCCGCCGCGGGTGACCGGAGACACCGAGCTGCGCTGCCACGAGGAACCGCCAGGGTGCGCTGTGCAAGCCAACACCGTCACCGCCCCCGGGGAACCAACCAAGGGGTAGGGGCGACACTGGCCTGACCTCTACAAACCTCAAAGAAAGGCGCCTCCCCTCCCCCGTTCTCCGACCTCATGGGAGACTTTCGGGGCTTATAACAGGGCCGCCCTGCTCTCATTTTCCCCGCTCACCTGCACTCTACAACTGTGCAGGGGCGGGAAGAGTGTTTGCCCAGGTTAACCCCAAACCTGGCTAGACGAGTACATACGGACCGTGTGACTTCGGGTAAGTCACTATCCCTCTGAGACTGTTTCTTTACCTGAAAAGTGAGGGAAACAACACCCTTTCAGATGTCATTTGGCACAAATGAAAGGTTTGATGGTATCCAGTTATTTGAACACTTTGTGCTCAGTTTCACCATCTATAAAACAGAATAATAGAACTGCTTCAGTGGATCCTTGTGAAGATTACATGAGTGGAGATGTATACTGTTGCACAGGTCCACTTATGCGTGTATTTTTTTCATTAAATACATACAGTACTGTAAATGTATTTTCTCTTACTCTTTCTTAATAACATTTTCTTTTCTCCAGCTTACTTTAATATAATAATATAGCATATAACATAAAACATACAAAATATGTGTTAATCAACTGGTTATGTTATCAGTAAGGCTTCGCTTCACAGTAGGCTATTAGTAGTTAAATTTTGGGGAAGTCACAGGTTATACTCAAATATTTGACTGTGTGGGCTGGGCTCCCCTAGCCCCCACCTTGTTCAAGGGGTAACGATATAGCATATAAAACCTAGGACGTAACTGATGTGTTGCTAAGTGCTTTGTAAGTGTGAACTATCATCATGAGGATGCCAGTATGGCTCAGTAGGTTCAGCGCTTGCTTTGCAGCCCCAGGGTCTGAGGATCGAGTCCTGGCCCCGGCCCCTGTGGATCCATACGTTAAACTGGGGTATGCTTCCCATGTGGGGGGCCCCCAGTTTGGTTCCTGCCAGGGCAAGGCCCCTGGTTTGACTCCCAGCTTGTGGGGGGCATGCCTCCCATGAAGGAGGCCCCTGTCCAGTTCCTACCCTCTGCACCCACCTATGTGGAATGAAACTGTTGAAAAATTGATGATGTGCAACTATGGAGACTGCTCTTGGCCCTCCCCTTTCTCTCGGTCTCTTATCTCTCTCTGTCAAAAACAATAAAATAGATCTTAAAAAAAAAGTGTGAATTATCATCATTAAGTGTGGTGAGGATTTGGACAAATGGGTGCTTTTGTTATGAGGGTGTGTTTTCATGCAACCACTTTGGAAGGTCACATGTGAGCTGCTTATTAAAACAAAAAATGCTAATACCCTGGGACCAAACAATTCCATTTCTCAGTACCCCTCAGGGGAGGGGGGCACCCCACTGAAATGCTTGCCCACATACCCAGGAAAATCTGTACAAAGATATTCATAAGTTAAGGGATTATCAAATACACTGGCATTTTCATAAAATTAAATATTATCTCAAAGGAGGGAGCTGGTCTGAATGCTCAAGATCTATAGATCATGGCACATGTGTAAAACACACACCCACCCACCAATCCTATAATGTTCCTTCTAGGCACCTGGGCCTAGAGAAATACATGGGAGGAAAATGGGAAAAGAGTGGCACCCTCTGGGGAGACAGTGAGTAGCACAATTGGATTGAAAGTGAGTGTTCTTGTGCGGTCTAATTTCCTAAAAGGAAGGCATAGTTACATATTGTGTAATTAAACATTCAAATGAGAGAAATTATTTGGAGTATCTAGCACAGTGTAGGGTTCTTAATACCAGGTTCTTTCTCATTCGTTTAGTTTCTAAGATCTCTTCCTGTCCCTGAAACAGGGTTGTGACCAACCTCTGATGGCCATGGCTTGACTGGGATTTTCTCCCTTGCACCCCACCCTCCTCCCATCTTGGGGAACCTGCAGTGGGGGATGGGGAGAGAGAGTGCTGTAGCAAGGCCAGACCTGAGGTGGAGGCTGCCTGTGGTGAGGAGCAGAAGAGTTCAATGGCTTGGGGGAGGAAGGGAGGGAAGAATGATTTGGAGCAAGGCAGAGGTTTTCCCAGGAGTTAAGTCTTATTCAAAGGAGAGATTAACAGCAGTGGGACCGATTTCTGCTCCCTCTCCTTTAACTCTCCAGAAAGACCAATGTGCAGTGTGAGGCTTAGGGGAGAGAGGATTGTCCTGGACTCGATCCGGAAAGAAAGATGTTTTCACTTCATGACACGTAGGCCGGAATTACAAAGAGGGGGTGAGTAACTGAGAAAAAACAGAGAGACCTGACTTCTGGTTGCTGCCAAGTCATTTTAAACAGTTTTAGCACCAGGCATGATGACTTAGTCACAGCAGGCTTAATGAGGCCCCAGAATTCCAAGCTAGGCTCCCTACATTCAGGGAGAGCATGTGTGGGGAGTAAGCCCCCGGGTGACTATCCAACGGCCAAGTCCTACATTTGGAAAGAAAGATTTAAAAGAAAACGTCACAGCGCCCACTGTGGTCCGTTGTTTATCTTTCTAAGAGGAAGTAGCAAAGCGGGATCTTTTCAAATGAGCCTATTATAGAGGGTCAGCACCCTAACTGAATTGTTCAAATATATTTTGGGATTCTTGACTTTTTAAAGTGGCTTTACATAACTCCCAGGGCAGTTTAGGAGGCAGAAAGCAAAATAAGAGCTTCTACTATTATTGTCTTTGGTTTCACACACTTTAGTTCCTGATTATTCTTTGTCTTTTTGTAGTTTTGTAGCTGTGTGTCTACTCCTCAAGAGGGAAGGAAAAGAAAGATCATTACGTGCTTGTCACCATGGGCTAGGCAATTCACAAATGCTGTGATCTCAGTTAACCACTGGACAAATCCACGAGGCAGATGCCATTACATGCGATTTACAGAGGGAAAAACTAAAGTTCAGGGAGGTGAAGAGAAGTGCCCAAGACAATGTAGTGGAAAGTGTAGAGCATTGGTTCCCAAGAGGTGGCATGCATATACCCCTGGGGGCACATGCTGGGGTATTCAGAGGGTAGTGAAAAATAACCATTAATGATGAAAAAAACAAGTAAAGTAAAAAAAATGCAAAACGTTAGTTATGAAACAATAAATGTTAAGTTTGAATCACCATAAATGGAGTTACTTCAAAATTAGATAATATTAGCAAATGATGATTGGTAAGGGCAGGCTATAAACCCTTCCCAAATCGCTCTTCTACCAATCATTATGCACAGTTTCAGAACAATCCACCTACTACATTTCTAGAATTTCCCCAGATAAATACATCTGTAGCTAGACTGATCAGTTCAGTTATTGATTGAGTAAATGTGTGTTGTCTTTAATTGTGATTCTTTACAAGTAGTTTTTATTTTTTAATTTAATGTTGAACATAGGTTCAGCTATTATTGTCAGTGAGTTTTAAGTGTGTCAGTTATGGATGAGTCGTTGAAAACAGGAACAGTTAAAAACCCAAAACTTGATGGGGATTATAACCCATTGCCAAGTACTTCTCAACACATGTCCACAGCTACGAGTACACCCACACCGGGGAGAGAGAAAGAAGGTGCATTTCTCAGATACTATGCAGCAGAAAAGGAAATATCCTACAGAGTACATTAAATATGGGTTTTCATTTGTAGGGGATGATGACTGTCCTAAGCCTTGTGTGTTTTGTGTGGGGCAATATTATCCAGTGGTTGCATGAAATCCTCTCTACTCATGCAACTCTTAGAAACTAAACATTCTATGTGTAAAAACAAAGAAATACATTATTTTCAGCACTTAGAAAAGCGTCCAATTGTTACTTCATACATGATACCAGGGAAGTAAGACAATGAGAATGCAGTTGAGGCTTCATACCGTATTGCTTAGTGCAGAGCTACATGTGGTAAAAACCACGCCATAGGAGAAGATTTCATTTCTCCTTGTATTAAAGATACTGGGTTTTTTTATTTGTTTTTTGCTTTTTTTTTTTTCTGTATGTTTGGGGAGAACATGTCCACTATCAATCAATGAAAAAGAACAGTTAATTGAATTTTCAACCAATTTTTATTTAAATTCTGATTTTAAAAGAAAGCATCTTATTACCTTCTGGGTAGATGTCAGTGAGGGATACAAACAGCTCCGTGAGAAGGCACTCAAGTACCTGCTGCCATTTACTAATACTGAACCAGTGCAGAGAGCTGTTTCTTCTTACACCTTCATAAAAGATAACTACTACAACAAGCTTAATGCAAGTCCAGATTTAAGACTGTATCCTGCATCTTTTGAGCCTGATATTAAGAAATTAAGTGCATCAAGGCAAGCTCAGTGATCTCACTCAAATGTTTCAATTGGCTAGTGATCTGTATAACAATTATTATAGACTTTTCAGGTAACACAAATAAATATTACTAATAATAAATTAAAAGTTTGTTAAATACTTGATCTTCATTATCAGCGTTTAACTGTGCTACGAATATTGTGAAATTATATCTGTGGTTTGTACTTTCAGTGTGGTACTTTTTCTTTCCTAACTTATTACCTCATTTGCACTATTTTACATTAAGATAGGCACTGAACAAAAATGTGTTTAAAAACAGCTGTTTTAAAAAGAAGGGGTATAACTTATAGAAATGGGTTTAAAAGTGGCACACAAGTGGAAAAAGATGGTTGGTGGATGGTGGATGGATGGATGAATGGATGGATGGATGGATGGTGGATGGTGGATAGTGGATGGTCGACGGTGGCTGGATGGATGATGGATGTTAGATGGTGCGTGAGTGGATGATGGATGGATGGTGGATGGATGGACAGCACTTCCTCAGTTAGATGTAGTCATTGGAAAAAGCACATACTGAGCATGGAGTTTGCCTGAAAAATCAAACTCCCTGAACATAGCTCTGTCCCCTGAATTGATTATGACCCCAAGCATCTTGAATTGACCCAAAAGATCAGTCAATGCTGCAAGGCTCCAGCTGAACTCAAGCCAACCCACTTGAGAAGAGCGAGCAGGGAGGTAGGGCCTCTGAGACATCGTTCTGAGCTGAAAGGCCACAAAGGGCAGTGCCAGCCAGGCTGCGCATCGTGAGTGCAATGGCTCCAGGAGGAGGTCGGAATGCCAGCTTTGAAGGACAAAGTGTGTGGCCACCTGGACCCCTGCCTCCGGCTGCTATATCCTATTTCTCCGGGAGATCCCAAGTTTGGCAGTGAGGATATGGGGTTGTTTCCAGGGAGGTCACTGCTCCTGCCAGGATCCTGGCCTTTCCAGATCCTTCCCAGGCCATGGGGGGTTTCCTTAAGAGACTCAGGACCTGGCCTGATCCCCTCATCAGGAGACTGGCTGCCCCTCCCCAGGCACAGCCAAGGCATGAGCTCAGTCTTGGGCAGCTCAGGGGGAGGATAGAAATGGGGACGTGGCATCTTAGTCACAGATGTAGCTTTGGGGGGCTATAATGATCATTCATTGACTCCTTCATTCATTTATTCATGCAGGTACCACATGAATGATGACTGAGCACTACTGAACACAGGAGAAAGCCTACAGCCTGAGCTCTGAGGAGTACTGGAGGGCACCACAGGAACTCCAGGGACAGTGACCCAGGGCCAGAGGAGAGGTCTCTGAGGTGAGAGTTGAGATGGAGACGTGAGGTGTCCATCGGGCTATGGAGAAGGTATGGTTCTCCGATGGGCAGTGTTATGTTTAGGAGCTTGGTTCTGGGGCAAGGCAGAGCCCAGGGCATTTAGGGTGAGGGCTAGGATGCAGCCTGTGGTTCTGACTGGTCAGCATGCTGCTGGAGTGTGGTGGAGACTGGAAGGGGATGGCCAGGAGGAGGGAGAAGCCTCAGAAGCAAAAGGCATAAGCCAGACAACAGATGTGCCCTGCACATAGCAGACCAGGAAGTGCTATGTGCTAACCTCCCAATTCTCTCTCACACTTTATGTGGTTCTCTGCCTTTCACGCTGGGCTGCCCTGTGACCTGCTTTAATCAACAGAAGGTGACAGAAGTGATGCTGGGCTAGTGCTGGGCCCATGTCCCGAGAAGGCTTGGCGGCTTCTGCTGCTGTCTTCCAAGGAAAGCCACCACCTTGTGAGCAGTGGTGTTGTCTTGAGGCCACTGTGCCGTGGGAAGCCCAACCTAGCCATGTGGAGAGGCCACGTGGAGAGCTGAGGTCCAGTCATGTGGCCGAGTCCTCCAGCTGATCCACATAGAGCTGACCCTGCTGCGCCCCGCTCACATGGCAGGACGGTGAGCAAAGAAACTGTGGGCGTCACTAAGCTTCGGGTGGCTTGTTATGCAGTGGGGAACCTGAACCATGGGGCGTACTAGCGAACACTGCCGGCCCTGACAGTGTACCAGGCCAAGAGCTGGACATCCCACCAGAACTGAGAGCAACCTCTGTGTTTGGTATCATCATTGTTTCTACTGAGGCACAGAGAGGTGATGTAACTGGCACAAGGTCACGCAGCTAATTAATAGCTGAGCTCAGGGTGGAACCAGCCCATCTTGCTTCAGAGCTTGTGCTCTTAACGACTCTATGGTAGATATGTTGGAGGCAGAAGGGTCAGCATTTGGTGATGAATCCAATGCCCCATGGATCTAAGGCATATGTGTGGGTGGCACTTGCGGTAAAAACCCTGAGCCGTGCTGGATAGCATCTAGCAGGAAGGCCGCGTGAGGCCCATTGCTCTGTTAGCTTTTCTATTGTCTACTTCCTGGCAGCCCTGGCACCTGGTCGAGGAAGCTTCTTCTTTTTAAACGATTTATTTTATTGTTTTTGACAGAGACAGAGAGAGAATGGGGAGGGCCCAGAACAGTCTCCATAGCTGTCTGTCATCAGCTTTCGACATGGTTTCATTCCACACAGGTGGATGCGGGGGCTGCACAGGGTGGGAACCAGGCCAGGGGCCTCCCACATGGGAAGCGCACCCCAGTTCAGCATATGGGTCCGCATAGACTGGGGCCGGGTCTCAATCCTTGGACCTTGGGGCTGCAAGACAAGCCCTCAACCCACTCAGCCATCTTCTAGAGCAGTGGTCGACAAACTCATCATCCAAAAGAGCCAAATATAAACAATACAAAATTGAAGTTTATTCAAAGAGCCATTTTTTTAAACTTAAGCTTTACTTTAGTAGAGACATTTTTATGGAAATAATTAGGATTAAAAGTACACTCTTGAGCTTGCCTTTGCTAAATATGTCAGTTTAACTAACGGTACATTAAATAAAACTTGGTATCATACTTATATAAAGATAATATTTATTTAAAAATATAACAAGTTAAATAATATAAAAAGTATCCTTAAAAAAAAAATACAAATACTCCACTAATGTGAACAATGGCCTTGCATTTCCTTGGAAAGTAAGGGTAAGTCAGGTTTGTATGTTGTTGTTTTTAATTTTAGGCATGATTCCAAGTTCTCATCGATAAGCCAATTTCTTAATTTACTCTTGATAAAGTTCATGCTTGAAAATGATTGTTCGCATAAATATGTAGACCCAAATAAGGAAAGAACAGCAAGCGCTAGTTTCTTCAATTGATCATATGAGTCAGGAATACTATTGCAGGTGTTAAAAATCAACATATCTTCCCTCTCCAGATCTTTCAAAGCAGACCACTTGTGCTGTAAACTTAATTCACATTTATTTTTCTCCAATAGCTCTAAATCGGCACAAAGACGCTTGAATTTTGAGCTCCACAATTCTTTATTTTTTAAATCCAGCAACTGCATTTCAAAGCTGCCAATATCAATATTAAAGGGTGAAAAATTTATTTCTGTTACCGTGGCATTCAGAGGTTTTTTAACAAAGGCTAAAGTTGCTTTGCTGTTTCTAAAGTCTTTGAACCTGCTGAGAAAAGTTTCCTTCATATTTAACAATGTTGTTCTAAAATAGCAAATGTCAATGTTAGACTTATTTTCTCGACAATATTTCAATAGGCATGGAAAGTGAATTAGAGTTTCTCTTTCAAAATCTTCGGCAAAAAGCAACAATTTGTTTTCGAATGAAATTACTTCTTCTAACATTGAAAAAATTGTGTTCCCTTTTCCTTGTAACTTATGATTAAGCTGATTTAGATGAGAAGTAACATCCACCATGAAATAAAATCTCTGGATCCACAGATCGTTCGTTAGCTCTGCATAGTGAACACTCTTCTCAAGAAGAAATGCTTTTATTTCAGTAAACAGTGAAGCGAAACGTTTTAAAACATTTCCTCTCGATAACCAACGAACCTTGTTATGCAGCAGCAGATCTGCATACTCACTCTCTACCTCAATTAGAAATTCTTCACATTGGCGATGGTAAATGTGCCTCTTTTCTGTAGGCTTGCGTTTCAAAAATGTTTACTCGTCTCTTGCAAGGCAAGTTAATAAATAATATTCCGTGCCTGCGCTAAACATTTCGTGGAAGAGCCGCAGCCAAGGAGTCAAAGAGCCGCATGCGGCTCGCGAGCCACGGTTTGCCGACCACTGTCCTAGAGGAAGCTTCTTGAAGATGGGGGTGATAAAGGCATTTTGTAGAGCACTTATGACAAGCCTACTTCATATTGGCATTAGTGCTTCACAGGCATTCCCTCATTTTATTTTCACAACAGCTCTGCGACAGTGACGTGTCATCATGCTCATTTTCCAAGTGAGAATATGAACACTCGCCCAGTGATGTGAGCTCTCAGTTGTGCAGCTGGTGGGTAAAGGAGCCTGTACTTGAATCTAGGCAGCCTGGCCCACCACAGGTCACCTTCCTAATGTGCCTCCCCCTTCTTCCTGCCTCTGTCTGGGTCTGCCTCCCCATTCCCCCACCACTCCTCCCATCACAGTTCTGATCTGTGGTAGGAGTTAGGCTGAAATCTAATGTGCATATAGCATATGAACACACCATAGACACACAGACATCCTGGAAGTATAATAGACGGGACTCTACACGTCACTGCAGCCTTCTCATCTGCCATGGGCAATCTGAGGTCCAGAGGGGCCAGATTCACTTCACAGTAAATATCACTTGAGGGCCTACTTATGTGTCAAGCACTTTAAGGTGAGTTAGTGACAATTGGGACTACGTCCAGTCAAATTCAGTTTTTCCTCTGAAACAAACAGACCTACAGAAACAAGCAAAAAGGAGGCCTCTCAATCATCTCTCAAAACATGTTTTGTGCACTTTGACCACAGTGCACTGAAAGCCAACTCACTTGGATTTAGATATCTGGGTAAACATACTAACTAGCACCCCTCACCCCATATTATCTCTTATCAACAGCACTGTAGCTGTTATTCACTTTATATGCTCATTGTTTTGATTTGTTTTTTTAAATGAAGTGTGAGACTCTGGGGAAAGTAGAGTCTGTTTGAACCAAGTCCACACTACTCATGCTGGAAAAGGCTATGGATTCCATAAGGACCAGTATACTTTTCCTTTCTCTTAACCCCTCAAGCCCTTTCGATGTACACGTGTATGGACCCTATTTTCTCTCCCAGCAGCATTTCAACATTCGGCTTATGTCCACTTGCCTCATCCATCAAAATTTTGCGAATGTGGATAATATACTTTTTGAGATATTGCATTTAAATGAAGTCAGTGTCCACACCATGTATTTGAGACAAATTTAAATGCTGTCTGGGGAGGTTAAGTCCACAAATGTTAAGTCAGGGCTTGAGGGGTTGAGACTTAAATCTGATTTCCCCTTTTCCATTGGCTGCCAGGAGACTCAGGAAAAATTTAAAGTTTGGTTTTGGCAAGTAAGTGTGAAGGTCCTAAAGTAGGCCTTTATATTTGTGCTTTGCTTCACTATTTTGCTTTTTTACTTTTATTTACATTTTCTCAGGTCCTACATTTTTAAAATTACTATTGTGTTATCTTTATTTTAGTCTAAATACCCTCATTAGA
Organism: Craseonycteris thonglongyai; assembly: GCA_004027555.1. Classification (NCBI taxonomy): domain Eukaryota; kingdom Metazoa; phylum Chordata; class Mammalia; order Chiroptera; family Craseonycteridae; genus Craseonycteris; species Craseonycteris thonglongyai. The sequence continues at coordinate 27,280 of PVKE010013826.1, forward strand.
AGCCATCTCAAATCCTTTGTATAGTAACACAGGAGTACAGGTAAATAAGTAACACATTCTATTTTAAATCTGGAGTTGGTAAACTTTTTCTAAGGGGCAGGTAGTAAACATATTTAAACTTCGTGTGCCATACAGTCAAGGACCTAACTTGGCTCTTGTACTGTGAAATCAGCTATAGGCAATACATAAATGAATGGGTGTGACTGTGTTTCAATAAACTTTATTCACAAAAGAGGTAGTAAGCAAGCTTTGGCCTACGGGTTTTACGTCGTTTGCAGCACTCTGTGTTAAAAGATTGTAGAGCATTGGGAAATTTCTCCCTTTGAAGTTGGGAAGTACTTGGCTTAGGAAAAAAATGAACCCCCATCTTAAGATGTCTAGTTTCTACTTCCGGGTGCCAGACTAGAGAAAAGCAGCTACACCGCTCTCTGGACAGGTGGCTCTGGAGAGGGGCATGCAGTGCCCGGGAGGGGTCAGTCCCTGACAGAGCAGGCGCTGAGGTCTGCCAGCAAGAGCCCATTCCCCCCACATCTGCCATGTCCACTCCTTGGGGTGGGGGGCACTAGGGGCTGTGCCCTAGAAGCACACAGCCAGCTGGATTCCCCAGCTCAGACCAGTGAGCCTTGAGCTGCTGTGAACATTGTTCATGGAAGGAATGTGTCTGCTGCTCCACATTCCCACAGAGAAAGACAAGGGGAATCATTGGGGAGAAATTCCTGGGCCACATTTTTCTTGCTGTTCATGTGGCCTGAAGCCATTGAACTTGGCCAGACTGCCCACAGAGGGTTTTACAAAGCCCGTTGTCCCTTCCCCAAATCTCCCCCTCACCCCTGCCCCCATCTGCTCTTTCTGCCTGCCTTTCTTTCCTCCACTGGCCCCAGGAGAAATGCAGCATGGGAAAGAGCAGGTGGCCACAGCCATGGCCCTGAGGACTTTTGCTTCCTGCCAGCAAGGCATTTGGACAGCTGCAGCAGCAGCTCCAAAAGGGCTGGGGGTGGGGGCTGGGGGTGGGGGCAGGCGCTCCCCTGCAGCTGTGGTGGCATCAGGCCTTTCTGGGCCCTAGAGGGCCAGGGCAGTCTCAGCTCCTTGATCAGGAGTCACCAAGTGGGCGGCATGCGTCAGTCATCAGAGCAATACACATTGGGCACCTGTTGCGTGTCAAACACTGTTTTGAGCACTCTACTTGTATTAACTCATTAATCCCCACGAAAGCCCTATTACAACCCCCATTTTACCGATGCACAGAGCTGCGCTGACTTGCCTGGGGTCTCACAGCTAAGAAGTGGAAGGGTCAGGATTTGAACTGAGGTGTCTGGCTCTAGCATGACTCTTTCCTCTCACTTTCAGTGTGTGTGATGCCCACAGCTCTCAGCAGCCCACTTACAGATACTGTCTTAACGGCATGTCTGCGCAGTCACAGCAAAAATTCCGTGGGCAAAGCACGTGCATAGGTGGGACCTGCACACCTTTGAAGGCTCCCAGTATCCATGCATGCCACCTTCTAACGTGAGCCAGGACCCCTGGCATCTGGCCACTTGGCTGGGAGCACGGCACTGTGAACTGTAGGTTAACTAGTCCTGTTGGTATTGTCACCACTGTTGCTGCAGCTACTGACAGTGCAAGGGAGTGACTTCAGTGAGTCTTTGAGTGTTTGCAATGTGCCAGCCCCCAGGTTTGGCGACTTACATGCATACATTTACACACATGATCTGTCATGGACACCACTAATTAATCAGGTAATTAGAGCTTGCTGCTGTAACAAACTGCAGAGGCTCAGGGTCTTACCCCTATGAAGATTCTTTCTTGCTCATGGTACCATCTCATGGAGGTCAGCCTGAAAGGGTAGAGGGAGGGGGCTCCACATGGTCACTCAGGGACTCAGGCCCCTTCCAGGACCTCAGTGTCCTCCTCTGGGTCCTCCCCATCTGCTCTGTCACATCAGTGAAGAGGGAGGAGGGTGATCTTAGGGAGCTTTAGGGGCTATGATGGGATCTACGTCGACACTCTCACCCACATTCCATTGTCCAGCGTTCAGTCACGTGACCTATCTTACTGTGGAGAGGCTGGAAAGTGGAGTCTGTTTGCAGAGCCAAAGAAAAAGGGACTGGGCCAGGCTGCCACCTGGAGCTCAGAAGGACGAGGGGCTGGGAGGGGCAGCTGGGCCATTTGACGCCCATGCCTGTGTTTTGTTACAAATCCCCTTCACTGAAACCAACGCCAAAGCTGTCTGAATTGAATTCCAATTTCCACCATCTTGCAAGATCCCCAGTCCTTCAACCAGGCTGACGTATGTGAAGTGCTGTGAGGATTAAGTGGGACTCTAAGAAAAGCTAAGAAAAGAGCTCGGCACATATAGCGAGTGCCTACCAGCCTTCCCTTTCTTAGTGGAGCTGTGTCCAGGGGTGCTGGGCAGGTGGATGGCAGGACTGTGAGAACGTCAGCCCTGAGGACAAGTGAGATGGCAGAGTCCCGGGCAAGGCCTGGAGCGTGTGTGCTTGCTGCCGTTACCTAACTGTGCAAGGAGCAAACAGCACAACCAGGCTTCCCATTTCTGTTCTGGTGGGCAGGTGTCTAGGCTGCTTCTGTCCCATCCTGATGTCCAGCAGCCTGCTGAGCACAAGCTGGCCTTGGCTGGGACTAAGGTACAGATGCTGGGGTGGGCAAAGTCCCTGTTCTCTAGGGTTTTGCTGTACAAGCAGCCGCTTCTCCAAGGTGCTCTGCCCAGGCCTCTGCACTCTGCTCATCTAGAGGGTTCTCTGCCAGGGCCTTGGGTAGGACTGTGGATTCTCCTTCCCAGTCACTTCCACAGGGTACTGGCTGCCCCGGGGTTGGTAGGCAAAGGGCTGGCCCCTCCCAAGCTAGACTTGGTAGTGGCCACGAGATTATAGCTGTGTGGGAATGGGCTGCTGGGTGCCACAGAAGGGGCACAAGGACTGCCAGCACACGATTTGCTGCTTGGGGTGGGTCCACAAGCTCCTTGTGCCCCACTCTGTCAGGTCACACATGCACACATGCACATGCACACACGCACACACACACACACAATTTGCAGGGGTAAGTTGGTCTCGATGGCCCAGTCAGACCCTGTTCTAATATCTGATGATTTCCAAGGACCATGGTGCCTCACTTCTTTCGTTTCTCAGTACCAGGTGGGGCTCACGGACCCCCACAGCCTCTACTTCTGTGGCCTCAGCACCCTTCCTGCAGCCAAGCTTTGGCTGACCCAACAGATCTCCTAACACCAAGTTCCATGATTCATTTTTCAGACTGTGGACTCTAATCCATTAGCAATTCATAAAATCAATCATTGGGTCTTGATCAGTGTTTTTGTTTGTTTGTTTGTTTTTTTCATGGATAATGTCTTTATTACATTGCAAGCTGGATTCTCGCTGGACTCTGCTACCCGGATGTGCCAAGCCGCTTTTAACCCCCTCTCGGGGTGTCGGCTAAGAAGGCCTGCCTCAGTTCAGCCTGGAAATCCACCACAGGGACTTGCTGCTGCTGAGATTGCTGAGGGTACTGGTGACACCTCAAGATATTTCCAGAGATGTAGAAGGGGAATGGCACTTTTAAAAACACTGAAGTGACATAATAGTCTCGGTTGCTCAGTGAGGCTGTCCTTCTGCGTTTGACTTGGACTTCCACCTCTGGGACGTGCTGTTCTGTAGTCCATCTCAAGTGTAAGCGGTCCCTGGCCCGCTCCATCTCGCCGCTAGCCGCTCCTCAGAACGGCACGTCCTGCATCTCCAGCGGCCGCTCCGATCTCTGATCAGTGTTTTTAAAAATGAGATAGACTAACTCTGGGTAGTGAACACATAATGCAACAAATAGTCAAGGTACTATAGAATTGTACAGCTGAGACCTATGTAATTTCTACTAATCAATGTCACCCCAATAAATTTAACAATTAAAAAAACAAGACAGGGTAAGCCGGGATGGCTCAGCAGGTTAAGTGCTTGCTTTGCAGCCCCAGGGATCCAAGGATCAAGTCCTGGCCCTGACCTGTGTGGATCCATATGCTGAACTAGGGTGAGCTTCCCATGTAGGAGGCCCCCAGTTTGGCCCCCAGCTCACGGGGGTGTGCTTCCCATGCAGGGGTTCCTAGCCTAGTTCCTGCCCTACACGGCCTCTACCCGCCTGTGGCATGAAACTATGTGGAAAACTGATGATGTGCAACTATGGGGACTGCTCTGGGCCCTCCCCCTTCTCTCCATCCCTCTCTGTCTCTGTCTCTCTCTCTCTGTCAAAAGCCATAAAATAAATCTTTAAAAAATGAGATTGAATCTTTTAGACTAGAAAAATACCAGTGCGGAGGATACTGGGATGGCTCAGTGGGTTGAATGTTCGTCTTGCAGTCCTGAGGTCTGAGGACTGAATCCGGCCCTGGCCCGTGTGGACCCATATGCTGAACTGGGGAGAGCCCCTAGTTCAGTTCTCACCTAGGCGAGCTTCCCATGTTTGAGGCCCCAGCCAGTTCCTGCCCTGCACAGCCCTGGACCTATCTGTGGAGTGAAACCATGTCAAAAACTAATGATGTACAACTATGGAGACTGCTCTGGGCCCTCCCCTTCTCTCTGTCTCTTTCTTTCTCTGTTAAAAAAAGAAAAGAAAATACCAGTGGGCACCTCATGGAGGAACAGTACTATTTCATGAAGCCCTTGCTGCAGTGTATGCCTGGGTCTTGGGGTGTAATGCTTCTTTCTTGTCAAAAATGTCTGAAAACACTGTGCTGGTGTGTCTACCTCATTCCGTCCAGGAAATGTGGGCTCTCTGTGAAAATTAATCCACCAATTTCTCCTCCCCCAACTGTGCCAACAAATCCCTTGTCTGCCGCAAGCCAAAGAAGGTCGCAATCTTTGCCAAGCCACTCAGAAATAAAACACAGAGCCCACCATCAATAGCCACAAAAGGTCCTGCTACAGACTGACCCCCAAATGCTGGCTGCTTACTTGTCTGGCATTTGCATATCCAGGAGTGCCACTTAAGTGGCCCTTCACAGAACAAAGGTCAGCTTCTCCCAATTAAAAAAGAGAAGAGAAGAAGGAAAGGAACAGAAAAGGAAAGGGAAAAAAAAGAAAAGAAAAGAAAAGGAAAGAAAAGAAAAGAATAGAATGCTTTGCTCTGTGCTTTCCTTCAGTGTAAGCTCTCTCAAGGCACACTAGAGTTTTCACACATCTGGTGGATTGTTCTTTCCTTCTCCAACATTATTCCTCTGACAGTTATTTGTGGCAGGCCACTGTGCCAGACATGGGAAACCACAGACCGAGCCCGTGCCGAGACCTCTTCTCAGCCAAAGCCTGTGTGTGCGTGTAACGAGGGGGGCAGCTCCCACCCTCCTCTCCCAGAGGAAGGCGCTGCCCACTGCAGGTGTGTTCCAGCCAGCCTACCTGCTCCAGCTCTGCCTCAAGCCTGGGAGGACAGGCTTGGCTCTCCAGGACTCTGGTATTCTCAACCATTCCTACACTGGGGCGAGAGGAGTTTCTCACATGTATTGAGCACCTGCTACATACCAGGGGCTACTGCACCCTGCCATCCCTGCCAAGGCATATAAAGGTCATTATTGTCCCTGTCCAACGAGGCTCAGGAAGATAAGGTGCTATCCCAAGGCAGCATATACAGCCAGAAAAAAACTAGTTCTTTCTGAGTTTTTTGGACCTTTGAAGTTCTGTTCTTCCACTTTGCTACAGGCAGCAGGCAGCAACTGGAAGTCACCAGACTATGCTATGGGCCACGCAAATGATATGCCAGAGTAGGGGCTGGACAGAGAAGGGGTGCAGGGTGATGGGGGAGCCACCAGTGGAGGAGGATAGGAATGAGCCAGGTCTCTGGGTTTTGGCTCCTAAGAAGTGTGGGCTGGATTCCCAAGATCAGTGAAAGGGCTGTCTTGCTGTGAAGGGCCAGTTGCTCTAGCAGCTTCATAGCCACATTAGTTTCCCAGAGCACTGTAACAAGTGACCACAAACTAGGTGGCTTGAAACAACCAAAATTTGTTCTCTCAGAGTGCTGGAGGCCACAAGTCCAACATGAAGATGTTGGCAGGGCCATACTCTCTCTTTTGGGGGGAGGGGGCGGGGTGGGGAGGGGGAGTTTTGAAGGTCAGTGACACCTTCCTGGATTCTGAGCACACAGCTCTATCTGCTGCTTTTTGGCTGACTGGAGTGGGAGGAAATGGAGCTAGGAAGGCAGTGGTTGGGGCTGCATTAAATAATGTCTTCCCCAAATTGATGCTCATTGGGAACCTCAGAATGTGACCTTATTTGGAAGTAGGGTCTTTGTCTTTGAAATTCTCTAAGATGATGTCCTCCTGCTGTAGTGTGGGCCCTAAATCCAATGACTGGTGTTCTTATAAGAAGAGGGAAATTTGGACATTACAAGAGAGACCATGTGAAGATGGAGACAGAGATTGGAGCAGAGTAATGCAGCTGCAGACCAAAGAACAGCAAAGATTTCCAGCAACACCAGAAGTTAGTAGAGCGGCCTGGAACTGATCTGCCCCTAGAACCTCCAGAAAAAGAGTGTGGCCTGCCAACCCCTCATTTTGGACTTGTGGCCTCCAGCACTCCGAGAGAACAAATTTCTGTTGTTTCAAGCCACCCAGTTTGGGGTCATTTGTTACAGCACCCTGGGAAACTAATGTACGTAATTGTGAAGCTACTAGAAAACAATCCCATTTACAACTTCATCAAAACCAACCAACCAACCAACCAACCAACCAACCAACCTACCAACCTACCAACCAACCAACCAACCAACCAACCAACCAAAGAACCTAGGAATAGGTTTTTGTTGGTACTCGTTATATTTGGTACTTGTCTCACCTCCTGGAGCCAACAATTAATGATGCGTATGGAGGTACCGCTATATATCTCCTCAGGCAAAGGAAAAAAAGAAAAAAGAAAAAATAGGACTACATCAAACTAAAAATTTTTTGCACATCAAAAGAAACTATCAACAAAATGAAAAGACAATCTATTGAATGGGAGATATATTTGCCAATGATACAACTGATAAGGGTTAATATCCAAAAGTTATATATAAAAAAACAACCTTATGTAACTCAGCACCAAAAAACAAGTAATCCAATTAAATAGGCAGAGAATCTGAACAGACATTTCTTCAAAGAGGACATACACATGGCCAATAGACATAAGAAAAAATGCTCGTCATTAATTATCAGGGAAATGCAAATGAAAACCACAGTGAGATATCACCTCATACACATCAGTATGGCTGTCATCAAGAAATCAACAAATAAGTGTTGGCGAGAATGTGGACAATGGGGAAGGCTTGTACAGTGAGTGGTACCTCAGGACTTGTCGTTAATTGGTTCAAGGAGGCATGAGGAGTACCAAAAATGATGAGTACCAAACAAATTTTTCCCATAAGAAACAATGTAAATAAATTTAATGCATTCCCAAACCAAAAATACACAAAATGATCACAAAAGCTAAGATGAGACCCTGAGGGGATGTGCAGAGCGCAAGAGCTATTGTGTGATGTTAGCATAACCCCTTGTTTTGACTGAAAAGGGTAGCGAGTCATGAGGCAATTGACACCCAACTTCTTGCTTGCACATTGAGTACCAAACAAATAATGGGACAAATTTTTTGTGTCAGAATGCAAAACTACCACATTTGATGCGTTTCAAAGCAGTGGAGCACCAAGGCACACTGTTGGTGGGATTGCAAATTGGTGTAGCCAGCATAGAAACAGTTTGGAGTTTCCTCAAAAAATTAAAAATAGAACTACCTTATGACCAACCAATTCTACTTCTGGGTAATAATTATATCTGAATAAACCCAAAACACTATTTTGAAAAGAAACATGCGGGAAAGCTGGGATGGCTTGGTGGGTTAAGTGCTCACTTTGCAGCACTGGGGACCCAGGATTGAATCCTGGCCCCAACCCCGTGCGGACCCATGTGCTGAACTGGGGAGTTCCCCCAGTTTAGTTCTCTCTCTGTCTCTGTATCTCTCTCTCTCTCTCTCTGTCAAAAACAATTAAAAAAAAAAAAGAAAAAAAGAAAAGAAACATGCATCCCTATGTTCATTGCAGCATATTTGCAATAGCCAAGATATGGAAGCAACCCAAGTGCCCATCAATAGATGATTAGGTAAAGAATATGTAATATATATATTAATTATATATGTGTGTAATCTGTACAATACATATATATAATATATGTAATATACACATTATACACATACTACATATACATAATATATTATATATGTATATTACATATACATATACATGTAATATATTACCGGTATATATTATATTATATTATATTATATTGCATACATATAATAAGTATATATAAATTACTTGGTCCTAAAAAAGAGTGAACCCTTGCCATTTGTGACAACATGGATGGATCTAGAGCATATAAAGCTAAGTGACATAAGTCAGATAGAGAAAGACAAATACCATATGATCTTATTATACCGTATTTTCCAGCGTATAAGATGACCGGGCGTATAAGACGACCCCCTAATTTTACAGTTAAAACATAGGTTTAGGCCTATATTCGCTGTATAAGACTACAGCCTCGGAAGTGGGGGGTAGTCTTATACAGCGAATATAGGCCTAAACCTATGTTTTAACTGTAAAATTAGGGGGTCGTCTTATACGCCCGGTCATCTTATACGCCGGAAAATACGGTATGTGGAATTTAAAGAACAAAATAAACTTACAAACAC